>CAJUYI010003376.1:0-23755 GCA_910591695.1 Galerucella pusilla | reverse complement strand
CAGAACCGGTTTCGTTACAAACAATGCATGGGGGTTTTTTGTCAATCGGTTTATTTATTTTCATCAATAACGACATATTAATGAAACTGTAATTAAAGTTTTTTCAAAATTGGGTTATAAATATTTACAGATTTTAAAAATTTTTAGTTAGAGTATAGAGGCATGTAATTATGACAAGGCCGGGCCTACACGTAATCACTGCAACTATGCGATGCCGTAACTTCTTTGGAGTGCTTTTGACGTCTTTTAGGATCCACTTACTAATTACGAGACGTGTCTGTGACATTCTCTTCTCCAAAATAAAGTTTACCACGTTTGTATAATCTTGTTACGTAAGTTTTTCGCTTATCAGAACATGCCTATTAATTTATATAAAATAATTAATATGGTTTACTTACAATAAAAAAAATATGAATTCACCAGCTGTAAATACAATTTATATTTATTGGCCAGGACAATTTTCAGCTTACGAACTGACAAAAACATACAAAGGCGCGTCCGCACTATGATTTGTCGTTGGCAATGTCAATTGGAAAAGGCAGCTACAGTAAAAACATCTACATATATCTTGGCATTCATTCACTTTAGTCGCACTATGTTCACAGAACTGGACATCGATGATATTCAACAAATTAATAGCACGTGCCAGTTGGCATAGTCAGTCTGAATATCTCCTGATGCCGCGAGAGGTCAGTGGTTGACACGTCCCAACTCTCCGTTCTCATTGGCTTCTTTTTAAGGAGATCGCCACTTCAGAGATTTTCATTGGCACACGGTTGGCTCATTGGCACGCGTCTACAAGGAATCGGCTTTGTCAATTGGCCATGACATAGTGGCAAACTACTGGTTACTTGTGGGAAAAAGCAGTTTTCTAAAGATAATTGATGCTTTGAGTTATTTTTTCCAGTTTTCTTAAGAATGGTATTAAAGGTTATCATTTACTTTTTTATGTGGAATAATAAATAAACAAAGGCATAGAATGATTGGTTACTGTTTCTTGTTCTTTATCCACACGTTTCCAGCTTCATTTGAATAAAGAAAAAATCTACATACTGGCAACATCACAAAATTTAGTTTTGAAACGTAATGATGATTCAACGATTACGTGTCTAACTTTGGGGATGTAATTTTCTTTCTATTGGAACCAGAAATGATCGCATGCGTGGATAAATATTCTCGTTCTTGAAACACACAATACCCGTTAGCATATGAATGGCGAGGATTTTATTCGACCAATTACACAATCCGTAGACTAGGTGGAGAGAGACTGGAACTTGAAAAACTCACACTTTTAGTACTGGCGATAGCGTAATTCAATCATACATTATTATTCAATAAATAAAATAATGTGCTTAGTTTACACTTAAACCAAACTCACTTTTAATGGGTCTTTCCAAAGTTATATGATATTATTTTTCTTGTTCTTTATTGTAAACAACGCATTTTGACACTGTTTCAACAATTACCAAAAAGGTATCAAGTGCCCTTGACGACGACATGTTTTCTCGTTTTTTCTCTATTTATTTTTTTTTCATTCAATTGACGTGCTCAGCAACTATGGCCACTTGCACAGGTGCGATTACAGAAAACAGTAGTTATTACAGATAGTTATAAACATTTTAAGAATTTTAGTTTTGTCTCGATTTGGTTTGGGTCCCCTTCGATGTCTTGCAGCTGGGTTTTGAGATTATGTTGTCGTCTTCTTGTGCTAAATTGGCGACAATCAACCAGGGTGTGTTTAACATTAAGTGGGCACTGGCAGCTTTGAGGATGGTCTGTTGCTTGAGTTCATTGGGTAGCTGTGTGTGAGTTTGGTGTGACCTCTTCGAAGTGTATTGATACTTCTTGTCTAGACAGTCCAGTGGGGTCAGTATACATAGGTGTGTTGAGAATGGGCTGGATAGATAGTAGGGAAGTCTTAGTGGAGCTCCAGTGAGTTTGCCACCTATATCTATCTAACGATTATTTTTGCTTTTGCCTTAACATCCTTGCAAATTTGGATATGAGAAGTGATTGTGGCAGTAGTTGACGCTGTTTTGGCATGCTGATCGGCCAGTTTATTCCCAGGTATACCAATGTGTGAGGGTATCAATATAATGGTGCCTGCGTGGTGTTTAGGAAATAAATATGGTGATATAAGAGTGATGGATTTTTTGGACAATGGGATGTTCAGTTAATAACTCTAGGATAGATAGGATAGACGCTAGAGAGTCTGTACAAATAGCAACTTGTTTGAAATGTTCCGATTTCATAATATCTTAATCTCCAACCAAGCTTTCCGTTACTCTCGAAGTACTGCAGGAGACTTCTGGCTTCGTTACATTATATAAAATTTTATTTCCTTTTTATTGTTGCTGTATAACTTTCCACAATAGCTACAGAATATACAGAAGATAAAAAATGTTACAATTTTCATTTTGATGTTTAATCTGGGGTCCAGAGGAATATTTCTGGACTTGATTTCAGGCTACCTCAACAATAATAAGCAAATGTCTGAGTCAATTAATCATTTATATTTACTAAGATTAAAGAGATATTTGGAAGTTACACAAGGTTTTGTCCCGAGAATACTACTCTTTTTACAATTTGTTAACGACCTGTTATTTGGAGTGATGATTTTACACTAATTGTTGATGATAATATGATGTCAGCAAAGAATCTCTGAGAAGCTCACCAAAACAAGATACTCTGTAACTCGACTTTGTTCAGTAGTGTACTCGATGGAAGAGACAGTGCATGATCGTCTAGTGTTTGGAGTCTTTTTTGATCTTTCTTGTTCATTTGATTGCCTAAATTTTCATTTCTTATGAAGCAAAGTGTATAATTTGGGGTTTGGAAGAATATTTCTGGACTGGAAGTGATATTCCTGTACTATTTGCTGTCGATTCTTCAACAGTGGAATCAGCCCAAGGCAGTCAAAATTCACATATTTATGGGAAAAAGCTTTTCATTCACTTACTTGGCATTTTAATGATTATATAGTTGTTAAGTAATGAATTTTTCTATAAAAAATGAAACACGCATGCAATAACAAAAATATACAACTACGCCGAGGCGAAGCGAAGCGTAGCCGAGGCTATTTGAATACCTCCGAGCACCTAAAAGGTTGGCAGCGAGTAATGTATTAAACTTTTCATTCTTCCCAGATTTTATTATTGAAACATACAATTTAAAGATGCAAAAAATTCTCTGTAGACTGCAAGAAAATGGGTAAGAGGCGTGGGTTAACGATACATACTTTGGTAACATTCGCGTCACTAACCAATATTTTGACAGTTGTAAAATAACTATTCTTCCATAAAGTCTACATCTTTTAAGTTTAATATTTGGCTAGAATCTAGTTAAAAATGTATTACATTGAAGAAGCTGCATTTATTGCGTGCAGAAGTTTGTTATCGGAAAAATCGTGTCCATTTTCCAGGGCACGAAAGTTTTTCATACTTTTACTTTCGCTTCCGCTTGCCTATTTAAAATAAAAAAAAATTTTTCGTAGGGGGAGAATGAAATAGTTATTTGTATACTAAGGCCGCAAAATGCTTTTTCGCGTTCCGAGAGAGAGATTATCACCGAGGCCGCTCCGGCCGAGGCAAGATAATCTCGAGGTCGCGAAAATATTTCGCGGCCATAGTATACACAATATTTTTCGTGCAGCCGTGAAAATTACATAATTTCAATAAACATTATGTCTCTTTAGAAAAGACAGTACGTTTTTGGTTCGAAATACATTGTTATTGTCATATTTCAGAAATGTCAAATGCTGTAGTGGCGTTCAGTTTGCCGGCAGTCACTATGGGAACGGCCGTAAAAATTTTTGTCGGCCGTCACTCTGGGTAACGGCTGCAAAATGCTTGTTTTGCGACCGGTTGCACGAAAAATACTTTTGTATATTATGCAACCTTTCCTACATTTAAATAATAATTTTATAATAAATTTTCAAGCGAACCACCCGGATCAAATTGAATCCTATCATATTCCAATGCCCAGTTCACCTATTTTAGAATTCCCTCGCTTGAAATCGTTCAGAAATGTACGGAAACGGGGTCAAGAACAATACCGTAAGCTCCTTGCAAACCCCTACGGCTCTACATGATGAGAGAAGTACACAAAGCTTCAGCAATACTCGTGAACAAGTTATACGTTAGCGGGATAGAACCTGTAGGAACTACTTTTTTCCACTCCCTTTACTGGTTTAATAGCCTTTGGACAAGAATACACTTGTTCGAGTGGATCTGACTAATGAATATGTTCGGGATGTTTCAATGGTGAATGTAGAAAACGGATAATGAAAAGGTATTCTTCAACAACGGAAATTTGATATTTAGTAGTTTATATCTACGTTTATAAGCATTAGTGGAATTGGAAATTATTTTATTTGACGGATTATAACATTTCATTTAGTAACTTTTTCGTCAATCTGGCATTCCTAGTATTTTATTATTTTAAACTCTGAATGTGAGTTTAATCGACATATTATTGAAGTAAGTGGAATTTTCATATATATAATACCACGAGAGTGAAAATTTTGTCGGCAAAATTTTTCGATTGTCATGAAAGTTTGTTGCTTGGCAATTTTGCGAATGACATTTTTAACAAAACCACGAGCCGTCAGGCGAGATTAAATGTCATGAGCAAAATTACCTAAAAGCAACAAACTTGAATACGACAAGAGAAAAATTTTACCTTAAAAAATTTTTAATTGAGTGGTATTCGACATGACTATTTCACGAGAGAAAAACGTTTTATTTATTGCAAACTTCAATTATACAAAGCCAAAAAAATAATAACATTATGAAAAAAAATTACTTGTTTATGTAAAAAGTACAATTATTATAATTGTACGTTGTAGCATTATTTTGGGGATTGTTTTGCATCATGACCTGTGATGAATTTAAGTTAGAAACTGAAAATTCCTTTTCTTTATTTTTATTTTCTCGAAGGTTTTCTATAAGTTGGAAATGGTGTTCTTCATTTAATTGTAAATATGGTTTCAAAGAATGGGCAGAAGAATGTCCTGTAAGCTTAATTACTTCTTATTCACCAACTCCTTCTTTTGCTAATGCAGATATTGCAGAAGCTCTATGTGAATGATCGGTTATTTTTTTTTTGTGTCTATACCAATTGATTCTGCCGATATTTTCGTCCACTTTGAAATTGTATTAATTCCCAATGGTGAATTTTTGTACCATATTCCTTTCTCCCAATTTGGATGTACTGTTAAAAATAATCTTGTTGTTGTTAGATAAGGATTAGATTCCCTTTTTTCAATAATTTTTAAAAATAAACGAACAGGACACAAATTGTTGTTAGCATTATTTCTTACCAGCCACTAACTGCCAGATAAAGCTTTTGATCCTCCTTGTGTCGTTTTGGAAAAGATTGGATTATATTCTACCCTGCCAGTAAAATTACCTTTATTATCATACTCTTTTTTTAAAGTAATTAATATCACAATTAGCAGCTTCATTTCCACGCCATGCTAATTCGAACGAACATAAATGAAAAAACTTTTTTGTAACTCATCAGGAGAATAGCTTTCTACCATTTCCATTAATTCTTCTTTGGTAAACGCGTTAGAACTTCTTTTTCTGGTTTCAGGTTCATCCTGAAGCTTTTTACGTTCTGTATCCCTTGCCAATCTAGCAAATTTATAGGTAATATCTTTAAATGGATCAATTTTGATGTTAAATTCTAGAAAATATTTTTCCTGAACCATTTGAGCAGTCGTATTCCAAAGTGTTTTCACACTAGCTTCAGTATAATCAGTTCCATTTTTTTTTTCATGTTAAAACCATAATCTTCAAGAATTTTTGCTATAACTTGTTCAAAAGTATCCTTTTCTAACGTATAATTACGTGCGACCAGAAACATTCTAAACTGTTCCCACGCAGACTTTTTTGTCTTCATTGTGTTTCGCGGTATACTTTGCTTAATTATTGTACTCTCTATTTCATTTATTGAATTATTTCCAAATCTTGTATTATTCATGTTAATAATACTTATTTAAATTTTTGAAACAGTTTTAATAATTTTGAGAGAGTTAAATAAATAAATAAACAACTTAGTTTCCTTAGAAACCACTAACAAAGATTTTATATTGAATTTTATTACAGAGTGATAGCATTTTATACACATGGATTTGATATATTAAACGTCAAAAAATTGCCGCGACAAGACAAAAAATTGCCAGTTCAAAACCTTCAAATTTAGTCAGTTATTAATTTACTCTAGTGAAATAGTCGCTACAAGATTCCATCACAATTAATTATTCGGGTGAAACAAATCAAAGCGTAATAAATATTATTTATCTACAGCCCCCTTCAAAATGAGGCATTCACGAACCAAAAAAAATGTATGAAATCATAAATTATACAAACGTTAAAAAGCGTGCGTAAATGAACAATGCTTTTTATATGAGACTTTCATTATAACACCCAAAAGCGTGCGTAAATGACCAATGCTTTTTAAATGGGGTTTTCATTTTAACACTCTTTTTTAGCTACGAAATTATCTAGTTGCCTTGAATTCAGTCGTTTGTTGTATAAACTTTTGTGCTGTAGGTAAATTTGACAGAAGTGTCAGACAAATAGTGAAAAATATTTGTTACTTCAAAAAATACAAATTACCCAATGTTATAATCAGTAATTCAAATAATTGTCCTAATTTTATTGTGAATATGAATTTAAATAATTAGAATTCGTTGTGTATATATTTGTTTAAAGAAAATTCATTTTTATGTTTTTCAACCCCTTCCGAGCACATTTTTATATTTTTTCTTCATGTGGTTGTAGATAAAGTTTTGTATGTCACTTGTGCGTGAAATACTTTTGCGCACGAGTTGCGAAAATGCAAGGCACGAACGTAGCGAGTGCCTTTTTCGCAACTTCATGCACTTGTATCATAAATAACTATTTTGGAAATTTGGAAAGTAGTTGTTTCTTCTTAAGCGTAGGGTCATTGTTTTTGGGAAAATTTTTTTTCAAAAACTTTGTAAGGCATTATAATAGTATTGATGTTATTATCATTCGATATCTATCTACTAAATATGACAATTTACAGGAAACTGTAATTAAGCATTACATTATCTTATTTTCGAAGTGTATTTAAAAACCCCATGTAAACCTAATTTCGACCACACCCTTAATATGTCAACTAAAATTAATATTAGAAGAAAAGTAACACAAAGCATAAAAACCTGTCAATTATAAAATACCCCTTGCCATACAACATAACATGCTGACAAAGAAACCCACCCCAATTTTTTTCTGGAATAATGCATTTTATTGAGGTAATTTTATATTACTATGTATAAGGATATGGATATATTCTATATAACGACATATATCAAAAGTCCACATTTTTAGAACGAAAACAAAACATTTTAAGGACCCCATAAAACATAACGAATTCGGTATAGATCGCATACAGAGACGTATTTTATGATTTTTTACTTATAACAAAAAAAGTTTTAACCACAAAAACTTCATTCAATTATTTAAGATGAATTTAGAGGAATACGAGAATTTATAGAGTGTGATCTTACGACCGTTTGGCATTTAGTACGCATTTCGTAAGTTGCGCTTAACTGCGATAAACACTTAAGCACATTAGCTGCGCAAATATGTCAACACTGCAAACATCTAAAGGCGGCGCCTGACATGCGGCATTCGGCGAGTACCGAGCGACTGCTCGCAGAGTGGCAAGTAGTTGAGTTACTCGGCAAGGTGTGCGCGGAGTAATCACCAAATGACAAGCACCTAAACCAGATATTCGCCATATGTGGATGCGGATTCAGAGCATTATACGGCCAATACTCGTTTCCTTTGATGTTGCATCAAAAGACCGACAAACAACGGGAACTACGCGAGCACTGCACAAAGACTAAAATTGGTCATCGGCAAGTAGCCACACTACTTACTACTTGGCGAGCAGTCGCTCGGTACTCGCCGAATGCCGCATGTCTGGCGCCGCCTTAAGGTTTGTTCCAACAACCACTTTCTGATTAGTACGTGAACGTTCGTAAACTTATTTATGTACGAATCAAACGTTCGAGAACCTGTACGTGAATTAATCCATGAACATCATACCCTATGCATTGTTGGAACGATTCTACGATTCATTTTTTAACTGTTACCACTTTCAGGAACTTTATTACAACCCTATAAGTTAACGTTTCATTTATGTATGATTTATGTTTATTTACCATTACCTAACCTTTAGGGCGAGTTGTATAAAACACTTTAATTCGGCTTAATAATAACTGATGTTTAGACTGTGGCTGATTGATGTATTTACTATCAACAATTACATCAGTCATACATACATTAAACCGAGTTTGGGTGTTTGATACAACATCAACTGACAGTTTGGACGAACAGTTCTACATCAAGATCTCTGATGAAAATGATCGTTCGCCGACACGTTCATGAACGTGTCCAGTTTTTGTTGGAACGCATTTTTATCAGTCTGTGGAATTGTCGTAGCTTGTTGGAACAGAAATTTTGTTATGCGCATGATCGTGACGTTCATGTACGCATCATTTCGCTTAGTTGGAACAAACCTCTAGTAACTTACTACTGACTTTTTGCTTAAAATGTGTATATAAATTTGGTCACTCAGGTTTTTTAAACCTTGCACTTTTTCCGCAACCTCTGTTATAATCATAAAGTAATAAATAAGAGAGATGTTAAACGTGTAGTGTTTTGTGGCACAAAGTTACCACTAGCGCCAACCTTGGCTACTAGTACAAACTAGCAGTCAAGACGCGCGCTTTTCGAATTTTAAAGCTTTCAGCATACGCGTAATATTGTACAATATTTGCAATTGAATGATTTTGCACTTTAATATTTGTTTTTTAGTCTCTCAAGTCAAGTCTTCAAAGACTAAGAAATAATATTATTGTGATAAATAATATTATATGGAATTACGGTAGGAGAATAAAAAAACCTTTGCAAGTGAGAAAATATAATATTATTAATTCAACATCTTTCATACAATAAGATACTTATCCAAAATAACATACCTACAAAAACAGTCAATACCTGAATCTGAATTGGGATGGAAATTTTACTCTGAAGTTTAGAAAGGAAGTGCAAATTTTGTCAATCTAAATGAATCTGTAAAATTATTTTTAAGGATGTGATCTTCACATAAATAACACCTTTTATTATATTAAGGTTCATTCGTTCATTATTCCAAACCATTTATGACTTCGTTTAATATCAATATCAGGAAACTTGAAAAAAAAACTTCTTATTTGTATAATTTTTGGAGTCATTCAATTAAGCATAAAAATACAGTGTTCAAGATATTAAAGCATTAAAGCACTTTTTCACATAAGTAATAGGTACCTACAATAACATCCTAAATTACATTAATGTGTGTATATCTAGTAACTACATACATATTATTTTGGTTTGGGTCACAAATTTTTGGTAATCCTTCGCTCTTGTCTGCAAAAAATGACAAATAATGTTTCCATTACGAAAGTCCAAACTCAAACTGTTAGGGTTAAAAATCTACTATTTTAACTTAACTTTTAACTAACCTATGATAAGTGATGATAAATGCTGTGATAATAGTAGGTACCGATGATAAAGATAATTAATTTATTTTCAGAAAGGCCAGTGAATAGATTAAAAAAAAATAAATTCACAACTAACCTTAAATTTAAATAATACTAAATATGTAAAGTTTGGTGTAGATGGAGGCGGGGTTTGTTAGTTCAGTTAGTTGCCGTAAATTGCCGTACGCTACAGGCTGCGCACAAACTTTGTGCCAGTTTCTTCCATATGTTTTAAAACCTCTCTTATTTATTACTCTATGGTTATAATCCTTAAATAATAATAATTCACTGTCATAAATATATTGAAATCAACCAAAATGCACTCAACGCTGCTCTATTTTTAATACGTCATTGATCCTTACAATGCAATTTAGAAAGTACGACCCTGAAAACATCATTTGAAATCACCGACATAAAAATCTGACAGTTCTCAAACACTAATCTTTCTTTTGTGTTCCGCGATAGAATAGGGACGATATAGATATGAAATTCATACGTAAATGTAATCCCTAGACAGGTTTGGTGAAGAGCTGAATTTCTTGCGCAAATATTTGGGGTAATGTTCAAACTCTACTCAAAAGTTTATCTGATAAACAATTTTTTATATACTTACAGAAGATGAAACGTTGATTGATTTATTTAAACGTTTAAATACAATTAAATTATTACTTGAAAATAATAACCCATTACGGATATTAAATCATATGCTTTATTTGAAATTCAATTAATTTCTTCCTTTTTAATTTGCATTGTAAAAAGTAAAAACCGTACTACAAATAATTAGATTTTTTTTGTTCATTTTTATTAAAGCCTCACCTAAAATTACGCCGTTATAACGATCACCATTTCTAAGAACGACATCTCATATTTTTCTTTTCTATTCTCAAGTTTTTATATCCAGCTGTTATAAGAAATGTCAGACTTAATAATTTAGATCCAAAATGTCGACAAGTTGCGTTTATTTTTTCTGAAACGGTGGATTAGCACGGTTTGGATACCAAGAAATTTAGTTAGACAAAAATTTAGACAAGTATGTATTTTTTTTCAACCATCACTGAGACTTAGATCATGTAGTATGTTTCTCCTGCTTATTCACAGAGGAAGGTACTCGAAAATAGTAGTTCCTTAAATCTTATTTCTTCAAAGAATTTCAGGTTATCCAATAATCTCCTACTTGTAATATCCTGGGACTTGGTTGAGCCTCACTTCAGCAGGCTTGTGAATAGAGTTTTCTTCTTTAATTCCACAGGTACTGCATTCTTCTCCACCAGTTTTACTGTGACTTATGATCTTACTTGGTGGTAGCTCTGAATCTTTTTAATGGTCTAAACTACTATGTTGTATGTAGGTACTGATACCGCAAAAGGGATCTTTCAGTACCTATCTCAGCTAGTCAATTTGCTACTTCGTTTTCTTATTTTCCCATATATCTTGCAGCCCACTGTTAGATGATAATACTGATCACCTTTGGATTTGTTTGCTGAAGGTCTCCAAGAAAGATGACACACCTGAGGGTCCATTTACGTTCGATTACGTTTGACTGTGCGATATTTATTTCATGCAAATTCCTCCAGATTAGCAGAAACTTCTAATTTCTTCATTGAAACCAATTCTTAAGGGAAGAATATCCTAAACCGTTATGGCATACGTGAAAATATGCATGGTTTCAGTCTAAAAAAGGTCCTTGGAAATAAAAATCTGTTTTGGATTAGAATAAATATGCACAATTCAATCGAGCGAATCATATTTTTTTGTAGAGGTCAGCTTCTTCAAGAAATTTCAACACCTTCAGAATTGGGGCGATGCAGCTTAGCAATTCTTTGAGGTTTGAAATGCTTCAAGTCCAAGCGTAAGCATGTTTGACTGTCAGTAATAATATATTTCTAATTTAGATAGATAGAGATAGATAGTTTTATTGTGTCTAAGATAAATCTTTTCATAAGGGCTCGGTACCAAATTTTAAGAGAGTAATTAACATAATTAGAGATAAATTATTATGACATAGACATAATTGATAAAAAAACCAAAATATAAAATATCTGTGTACTTCATGGTAATGCCAATCATTCACCATGTGCAAATGCTCGCAGCTTCAATATAGAGTTTGTTCAGCCATCCTTTGTCGTTATGTCATACATTGTCTATCTTGATCCCTCATTCATGAAATGGGTGAGACGGAATTATGACGTCATTAACGTATTTCTTAACAAATGTCGACGTAAATTTTATTTGTTACTTTTGACAGCTCAGTTGTCATATTTTGTAAATAATTCTTAACATATATGTCATTGATTATAATTTTGAGGTTAAGTGTAAAATAACATTCAACTTATACAAGACAAACGTAAAACAGCAGAATACGTCACTATACTAATAATGCTATGAGCTAATTTATGAGTTCAAAAAATCCATTTTGTTTATTATTAATATTAAGATAGTGTACTAGGTCATCAATATTATGAACATTCTGAAAAAAAAACAATATTTCTTAGAGGGCTGTAAATAGGACATTCAAAAAGCATATGATGTAATGACTCCGAGGAATACATATTACAAAAAGTGCAATTCTCAGTGCTGTTAATTATATAAAAATTTCCTAAAAGACAATTTTAAAAATGTTTTACTACAGGTTCTAAGTTGCGCTATTATTCTGGTTATATAAATGTGTGCGGCTATTAGCAAATAACTGTTATTTTCACCAACTAGTAAGTGTAGATAGAGTAATGTAGATAGAGAAGAAGCAACCTTTTTGTTCATGTCACTATCAATCAAACGTTTCCGAAATCTGTCTAGAATAAGTCTATCTGAAATGCGTACATTTGTACTTGAATAATTTTCCATAGACCCTCACATTGCGCATAAATAAACAATTCTTTAAGTTGCGTCACCCAATTATACTTTGAATAATTATCAGATGCTAACTGAGCAAATCGATTGAAGCAAATTTTTGAAAGTTTTGAAGAGTCCATTCCTTTGAGTTTGTTTATCTAAGGTAATGCATGTTTGAAAACAACCATTGACAAATGATCAGAGCATGTTTCCAAGCGTACAATGTAATCTGGGGTATTTTTTGACAGACTTAGGAGTTTTTTGAAAACGTTTACCTGTACACGCTCTATAATATACCACATACCATATACCAATTCCAAAAGAAAGAGAAGATAAAATAATTGAATTGTATACATTGATCCCAAGTATTCATTTTTGACCGATACATTATATCCATTACTGCTCCAATAGCCCGATTAGCTTTGATTCTAGAATTCTTAGCCATGGAGCAAAACAAGGCTGTGGAGGAGAAATCAACGCCCAAGTAAGAAAAGTGCTTTACTGTATCCAAACAAGATCCACTATAATGAAATTTTTTATTGTAATATTGCAATAAGACTCGAGTAACTTTAGTTTTCGCTCTATATCGACTGAAGAGTCGCCAAGGATAACTATATATTTCTAATTTAAAATACCATAGTGAAGGTAAACGGACTGCTCTTCATCTAGTTAGCCAATACAGAGCTGTTCTGGATTCTTTGATTGACTTGTTGAACCCAAGTTTAATGTCATTTGGTAGCTATGTATGTATTTTGGGGTGTCATTCAATGAGACCTAACAGATCTGTGATGCCTTTTGGCTGAAATATTATTTATTAATTATTTAAATTATTATTATGGTATTATTATGAATAAAGACATAAATTCCCTTGAAGCTAGTTTCTATAAAGCATGAATCGTTGACCAATATGAAATAGAAAAGGTCGCACGTAGGATGTCAAGTTCAGAGCGTGAAATAAACACAAACAGAATTGTTTATATTTACAAAACGCTGAACTTGACTCGTCGTATAAATATGTTAACGAAAGTGTTTTAACATTCATTCTAAAGTATTCTAAATTATTCTAATGTATTCGAATTCATTCTAATCAATTCTAATTCATTACTTAATATTCTAATTAGTACTAGTATCTAATAAGTGGGATAATGTATAATAGTAAAGTAAGGTAATAAAGAGAACATGACCCAGTGATTCCAGTAGTTGTTTTTTATTCCTGTGAGATGACACACCAAGTGACCAGCAACACCACCTAGTCAGAGGCCCTTCCACACTTCTAATGCCCCAAGTATCCATAGTAGGATACATACATTACAGATCTAGTGTGCCCCCTTACTTCTTCTCAGCTTTTTAGAGCCTCAGAAACTAGTAGCTCCTTTAGTCCTATTTCCCGGAGGAATTTTAGGATATCTACAGGCATCAACTTAGGTAAATGTTACTCTTCTATCCAGTAATCTCCCAGGTGCTGTGCCCTCGGATTCTGTGTGTGCAGTTAGAGAGTATGTGGATGGAGCCTTCTTCTTCCCTACCACAAAATCTTTGGAAGCTAGTTGTTGTGGGTATGAAAGACGTGGCTTCTTTGGCATGGTGGTCAAGTGCTGAAATATTTTGTATATTTTGGACTACTTAATGATAAGTAAAGATGTTCTTAAGTAGATGGGTAGGATCGATACAAATGGCGACGTGTTTGACGAAAGTAAAAGGCTTCAAGAATGATGTGTAAGTCCTACATGTTGAGGGTAACCTATTAGTGTGTGGTTGGTAGGGACTGAGCAGCCAACACCCAAGGAAGTTTTAGATGCATCCGAATAGAGATTTACTTAATTTGGCATAGAGGTGAGATATTAAATATAGGATATTGCTTAGTCTAAGGAATCGGAGTGGTCAATAAAATATCGAAAATTGAAGTACGGTTTTTGACAAGTTTCGTTTATACATATTTATTTAGACAGGCCTATATTTTAACCGCTTTTAGGGAGATAGAAATTGTTGGATGAAACAACTCCGGCAGGATAATCTCTTAGATATTATTTTAAAAATGTAAGGTAAAGCTGCCGCCGTGGATTTTTACGAAGATTATGTTTATTTTTAGTAGACGGAGGATCAAAAGTGATTGATATATAAAATATATAACATCAAAATCCTATTAAATTTTGCTTGTAGGTATAGTTATTATTTATTTCCGTTTAATATATAAAATATTGTGCGTTGAAAATACAAAACGAACAAGGTTTTAAGCTCCTTTATAGTTAAGTACTTTTTGTCTTGCAAAAAAATTACTAGAGATACTTGAGATACTAAGAAGAGAGATACTTGGGGTAGGTACTAGGTAAAGGAGAATTGAAAGTATCAGCTGTAACGAAAACCTGAAGCAATTTATAATATTACTACCTTTTAAGAAATTGAATGGCGTAGTATTGATTTTCTCTCCAATAAATCTCCAATTTGTTGTAGCCATCACCACTACTACTAAAACTGGCTATAACTCATGGAAGTTGGTCATGAAAGTTGTAGCAGTCCGATTTTTATGATATCGTATAAGAGAACCTTTAGTGCCGTTACCATATCCCATAAAATGAGAAGACAAACGAGCAATTAAATCAGAAACTAGAAGTTGTAAAGAGACGGAAGCATCTTGGAGCAATAACGCTATCGTCATTGTATCACGAAAGGAAGGAGTATACGGGGTTCGTAACAAATTTACTGAAAAAATCTTAATACCCACCAATGTTCTATAAAATTTTCCTTTCGTTTGTTTGCTTCCCTTCTTTACTCTCAATTTAACTTAACTTTCTAATATGTTATTAAACATAGATCCAGTAGAGTCCCAAGCTTGTATTTATTTTACTTTTAACTTTAAAACTTCCAAAAGCAGTGTTGTAAAAAAAGTACAAATGTTAAAATAGCTGTCGACGGTATCGGAAAGATTGTCATCGAACCTCGTAATATGAGGGACAAAATAAAGAAAAGAATGTCAACTTATAACATTCCCATTCTCCCCAAATCATTACATGTCATGATATCTACTATAGTGCTACGGACATATGAATACCATAAGTTTTTCTCCCTCCCGATATTAATAATCTACGAAAGAATGCATTAAGATGAGACAATCTCCCTCAAAAATACGCCAAAAACAATAAGGAAGGTTACATTGACGTGACATTTATAACTGTGATTCCGACATGTTGCTTTCGTCTTTTGTTTCCGGTCGTGCGGTCCAATCGGGAAAAGCTTTGAAGGACTTCGAGGACATAATATCAGTAACGGCTCGTTCGGAACACAATTGAATAAGAAAAAGTTACAAAATCAATTTAGAATTTGAGCTGATAAGTTATACTTAGAAAAAGGCTGAGGTTTTCAGATAGAAATACACAATTTTCAAACCTGCGAATTTTTCCATTGTACATAATCTGTCAATAATCTGCTGGAAATAGATCATTCAAAGATCCCACATGAAGAGTTTATTGAAATTGTTTTCGATAAGTTGGTACAACTCTCTATATATTAACGAGCAGCTCCACCTCAATTTGTTACTACACACAACGTCAAAAGTCTTGGACCCCCTGTATATCAAATGATTTAATTAAACCCAGTTATTTTTCTTACTGTGGTAAAAAATTAGATGTATTTAAGAAACAAAAAAGGCAATAAAAAGATGTCGATAACTAATCCTTACTCTATTATCAATGTTTTTAGAAATATTGGCATAGCATATTCAGCCAAGTGACTAGTGTATTGTTTCTTCTCATTTTTGTGGATTATAATGCCAGGACGTGACATTTTTCAGTTTATTCGAGCAAGAATTACTGCTTTACATGATGCACGACACTCTAATCATGAAATATCGGAAACCTTGGGCATTCCTAGATCATCTGTTGTGCGAATAGTACACAGCTATCAAGATGATACAGTGGAAAACAGACCACGTAGTGTACGTCCTCGAGTGTCTAGCGAAAGGGAGGATCGTTATTTGGTGCAATATGCCCGCAGACACCGCTCAGCTTCAGCTTCAGCTCTTCGGAGTCATTTTCAGGGTACGTGCTAGAAGACCATTAAGGGTCCCCACTCTACTTCCACGACATCGTGCAGCACGTCTTCAGTGGGCGCGAGAGCACAGGGGTTGGCTTTTGCAACAGTGGAGGTGGGTGTTATTTACAGACGAAACCAGAATTGGACTGGTGAGTGATGACAATCGGCAAAGAGTATGGAGAGCACCAGGTCGTCAACAGCGACTTAATTTCGTTCGCGAAGTTGCACCCTACCAAGGGGGTACCGTAATGTTTTGGGGGAATAATGTTTAACCGCCTTACCGCATTAATTCGAATTCCACAGAATATGACCAGCCAAATTTACGTTGATCAAGTTATTACACCCATTATCTATCCCATACGGAACGAATGAGGCGAAAATTTTGTGTTTATGGACGACAACGCCCGACCACATCGCGCAAGAAGGGTTCAGGATTCACTTGAAGCAGGACATATCAATAGATTGAATTGGCCAGCCAACTCGCCTGATATGAATCCTATTGAGAACATGTGGGATTACATTGCTAGAGCCATTCACAATCGAATCAACCCACCCCAGACTGCAGATGAGTTAGTCATAGCGGCGGTAGAGGAATGGAACAATATTCCACAAGACACTATCAACCGCTTGATTATTTCAATGCACAGACGTGTCAATATGTTATTGCAACGTCGAGGAGGACATACCGACTATTAGTCAGTATACAACATGTTTCATTACTTTTTTTGATTCAATACATTTTGTCAACAAATTCACACATTAGTTTGTTTTTAATTTTCTAAGTATCCCTGCAGTTTGTGGAAAATACTCCTTTCACAAAAAATAAATTCAGAAAACAATATACTATTTTAAATATATTTTGTTTTTCTATCAAAATATTTCTTAAACAAAACTATGTGGGGGTCCAAGACTTTTGACGTTGTGTGTAGTTTGTTCACAACGCTTCATTTTAAAGGTTATTTCGCACTCGGAATTCTTACCAAAATATGATATAATAGATTGATTATTGCAGCACATCCAGTCGAGGTTTCGAGTCCTTGGCATCTTACCCTTTAAGTTTTTTGTGCCTATGATACTTAACAAAATTTTTATTTTTTCTGAAAAATCCTGGGTGGTTTTTCCAGTTTTTTATATCTCCAATAAGTCAGAGCTTCGCTTTTGTGAGAGGCTGTTACTTCCTTTTCCATGCACAACTGACAGTAGTTAGACTCCCTATATTATGCCCATGGTTGGCATGAACTTTCTTAGACTGAAGTCACCGATGAATAATCCTGTCATTTTCTTTATTTGACCTTCTCAAGTTTAGTATGTCGTTAATCAGCGACTTCCACAGTTTATTGACCAGGAGTTTGCGGATTTCTTGCCTGCATCAGATCTGGATGCATGCTCAGAATTTTATTGCGCTGTCCGATGATCAGAAACTTTGAACCCCCTTTCATACCCCAACATCACCCACAGAAACAGTTCTGGACCTCCTCCAATTGGAATAACAGTCATGGAAGATAATCACAATAAGATAATGGAAGCAATGGGAAGTAACATTGTCCAGATGAACCCCACGGATCAGATGACTACTAGATACTTCTTTAACATGAACTTCGTCATGATTACGGAAAATTGAGGAGAATGGAAAATATCAAGGGCATACTTGGTACACAGACAGCTCCAACACCAGAGAAGGAACTATTGCAGGGAGAAATTCTCAGACTCACTCGGAACAACCACTTTCGTATTCCATATAAATATGTTGGCTTGTGGTGTGCGAGAGAAATAAATATGACAGAGAAAAACATGCACAGACAGGTAAATGTCGCTGAAGGTTCTTATGAGCCTAAAACTGAGATCAAGACGTATGGGTATGCTGGGCGAATTCAGTGTCTTCTCAGAACACAACAGAATAAATTTGGAGAGAATTCTAAGACACTGTGGCATCGAGGGTAAAAGCTGATTAGCTAGCCAGAGAAGGCTCATCAGCTTTGCACTTAGAGTTACTGCCATACGATTATGTATGTAGGACGTCAAAGAAAACAAAGAAATAGATGGAATGAATCACAGAAAAACATTTACTTAGGAACCGAAAGAACTACTCAAGATGAACTGGAATGAGATCTGAAAAATAATGGATCCTCACAGACAAAGCGTTGAATATCAGAATAGGACGCATTAGTCCGCAAGCAACAGGAAATATTTGGACAGCCTAAGCCTAGATTAATGGAATGGGTTCTGTGAAGCTAAACCCGTAAATAAAAATACACAAGAGGCTGAGGTGTAGATCGCAATACGCCCAGCATCAGAACAAAAAAATAGTAAGCTCGTAACAATGCTATATTGTAAAATTTGTTTGTGTTTTGCAAATTTTATCGAAAATTTTCAATAATTCGTGTAATAATTTGATAAGAAATAGTCAGTGCCACCACTGTTAGCGTGAAGCCTCTACAAAAGGGAACAATAGGGATAACGATGATTGTTGGTCTTCGAGGACTCTCGAAAGTTGATGGAACATTTTCTTGAGGCGTTAATGACCGATCTCTACGGCCGAATCAAATCTGTCAAACTTGCACAATCATACCGGCTCTCGATTATCTCTACAAACGCCGTGATTTCGGTCATTATTTTTGAGTACCTTTGAGATATATTTTTTCCAGATGGATTAACTTTCTGGCAAGATGACGGAAATATGTTATTTGTCCCTGGAATGGGGTGAAAGTAACTTTCGTTAACGATTTGTGTTAAGCATTAATTGGTGAGATCCTAGAAAAATATCAAAATACAATTAACTCGCTCCAGTCGACACAAAATTAATTTTAATGATACCAAATGTTATGGAGAGAAACATAATAAAAGGTAATTTCTTATGGTTCATGTTAAATTATTTCCAACGAAATCAGCATCGTTCAATTTTCCATAGTAGTGACTTAATTTGATTAATCTTTTGTAGTATTTGTTATGCACGCTTTCGAGGGGTCGTTCCCTTAACGCATGTAAAGTAATTCATCGTTTTGTGCGAAATCTTGACATCTCCTACTTTCCCATCTTCAACGTCTATTGTATAAATTTCCTATTTAAGTTCAGGACACGATGATGAGCCGATGTCAAAAGTTTTCTACTTTTGAACAATCCAGTGAAATGGATTTTGAATAGAAAACTCGTTTTTTATTAAATCAAGTAGATTTTATATGCATAGCGATGCAAAAAGTTGAATTTCGTTAGAGAAAGTGAAAAGTATTATTCACTTTGAAGCGTTCCAGTGAATTGATACCTAATATACAGGACGTCCAACCGGCAATGGTTCATTAGAAGTTCTGGGAACATTATTATTATTATAAAATTTACGAACATTTGATAATTTTGTAAGAGCACTGGGGTGAACATGGAACATTGAATACAGATAGTTAATTCTATGCCAACAAATTACATGAAACTAAGATGAAAAAGATCTCATGTGCATACAATTACCTATATAGCCTATGGCAAGAAGCGCTTATTGCGCTAGTTTTGCTGCAGGCAGCCAATAATGCAATTGAACCCTGGTTTGTGTTTAATAAACCCTACAAAATACAAATAAAACAACACAGAGTCAGATGTTGCAAATGCAATACGCATATATACAGATGGCTCAAAAATGAAAGAAGGCTCAATATGTGGAGTTTACTCCAGAGCACTAAGCCTAAGGATCAAGTGGGAAATGGGAAACAATACCACCGTGGTTCAAACAAAGCTGGCTGGTATCTCAATTGCCACAAAAGAACTAACCAGAAAAGGAATTTCTGGCACAAACATAACAATCTGCACTGATAGTAGACAAGCGCTATTAGCCTTGAAAAGACAACGTGTTATATCGGGGCTAGTACTAGAGTGCCACCAAGATTTAGCTAACGCCTCGGCAGATAACAATATTATCCTGGAGTGGGTTGAAAGGCACGACAGGAGTAAAGGTAATCGCATTGCCGATTCTTTAGCCAGGGAAGCGGCTGGACTGAAAAATTTTGGACCCAGCTACACCTACAGCCTAACGATGACCAGGAAAAACCTACGTTTCACAGTAGGATTTCAGATTGGCCACTGTAAACTGAGGAAACATCTCCATACTATAGGGCTAGTGGACACCTTTATGCAGGATGTGTGAACAGGTATATGAAACTACCAAGCATGTCTTATGCGAGTGTCCGAAGCTATCTCAATAAGAGAGTGTGTGTTCGGTAAGTCTTGGCCTACACCTGCCGATATAAAGGAGATGTCTCCTAGTGACCTGTCCACCTTCCTGAGAAGGACAGGATGGACGATGACGTAGGAGGACAACTCCTCGGGGGAATTTACAGTCAAAGTCAAATGAAACGCATAAGTCGAACACCGAAATTCATACAAATTCAATTAGTGTCAATGATTTATGGTAAGCCTTCGATAAAATGTATTAGAAATACTTCAACTGTGACCCATAAAACGTAGATCTGTTGTGTGTTTCATTTGACTTTGACTGTACAATGGCTCACATGTGGCCTAAGTGCTGTGAGCCTACACTTACCCTCCTCACTTTACAGATACAGATACACATACCTTTGGCAAAGTTTCAGATCCTAGAGATAAGCCTAAGAGTGTTCAGATACAGATACAGTACCCAAGATTATTAGAAATTGCTTACTAGACCTCGAAAAAGCATTTGATATAGTCCCAAGACATCAGATATGAAACATTCTTGAAAATCTAGTCCCAAGACATCAGATATGAAACATACTTGAAAATCAAGTCCCAAATGATTTAATTTAGGTAATCACACATTGTCCTAATTCTATATTTGGTATTGTGTACTATTTTATTAAATTTCATTATAATATATTACCTAAATGTGTTTATTATATGATGTTTTGTATCGTTATAAGTCTGTACAGAAAGTACGAGGAGTAATAAACCCTAATTAAGTATGCAAAACCTTTACAGGGAGCACCATGAAATTTTTGATAAATCTCTTACTTTAAATTACATTTCTTCCGTAAATCTAAAAACCAGGTAGATCGACCCCGTATTTGTTTCAGTTGTAGCAAAATTTAGGGTTTCTTCATTGTTAAAGGATTAGCAGAGAAGCAATAACGCAATGCAGTGGTGTGTATTTTGGGAAAAAAAATACGTTTTAAATTATAATATAATAAAAAATAAAAAAAAAAAAAATTATTGGAATACATTTATTACTTACATTTTATTCTATATCCGACTCGGAAGAGGAAGAATCGTTGTTGACATTAATAATAATAGGGTCGATTAAATCATCAGTAGGATGTGCGGTCACCTCATCAAACGAAACCCTTTACACAACCGCTCTTGAAGACACTTGTAGCATATTTACTGCAGAAATTTTTGCAATTCTCCAGGCATTCAAAATAATAAACTCAAGAAATAAAAAGGTCGCTATCTGTACAGACTCCCTCTCCTCAATCCAAGAAATTAGGAAAGCTAACTCAAAACACCCTCTAATACAAGAAATCCATGAAAGATACGAGACACTATTTTCTCAAAACACCACGATTACGATAATTTGGACTCCATCACATATTGGAATCACTGGGAATGAAACAGCTGACAACGCCGCTAAGCTGGCCACAACTAAAACCCAAAAAACATTTTTACAAATCCATGACGACCTAAAATCTCTGTTTAAAAAACATCTAAGAGACTCCTGGCAATCATACTGGGACACAACACACTCCGCTCTACATGAAATACAACCTAGTCTGAAGTATCACCATGACTCCACACTCTCCAGAAAAGAAAAAATAATTATAAGAAGATTGCGCATTGGGCATACACGCTATACCCATGGATACTTAATGACAAAAGAAGATCGCCCCCTGTGCCAGTTATGTTCTGTTTATTTAACTGTTAAACACTTCCTAGTGGAATGTCTCCGCTACCAAATCTACCAGCACAAACACAATATAAAAGGACCACTCAGTGATATCTGGAAATTTAGTGGTGAAGTGAATACAGTGCTATCCTACCTAAAAGACATAAATTTAATAAAGCATATCTAACATGTTCTACCTAAAATTTAGTATCGAATGTCATAACTGTTTAACCTAAAAATCATGAAATACTGTAACTGTGTCAATGACCTCAGCAGTCGAGACACGTTAATTTGAATAAAAAAAAAAGAAAAAAAAATCATCACAAATATTGTCAATTTTCCGCATATTTGCCTCTACTTTGATAACATGCTCGATACAGTTTGTCCAATTTTCCTTACTAACATGACTTACAGCACTCTCAAACAATTTCACAACATCGTTTATTTTAAAAGTAGTATTTTTTTTTCCAACTTCCCCCTTTACCTGAGCCCATATTAATTCTATGGGATTAAGTTCACAATGATAAGGGGGAAGTCGAATACCTGATATACCACGAGAAGAAGCCATTTCTTCTACAATGTAGGTTTTGTATTTATTCTTGTTCATTTTTGCAATTCTGTAAAGTTCTTTCCTTAGTGGATCTTTTGGAAACTTAATATTTTTCGAAATAAGCCACTCCAAAAGCTCTGCTTTACGCCAACGACTTGTGGGCAATGCTTCTCGTAACCGTGAATGGTAACTTCCGTTGTCCATAACAATAACAGCCCCTTTTGGAATCAGATCCAACATTTGAACAAACCATTCCTCGAAGACATCCCCATTCATATCTTCGTGATAGTCCCCCGTGAATTTTGAAATAAAAGTTAATAATCCACCATCAACAAAACCTTCAGAACTTCCAACATGGACAATGATAAGTCTTTTTCCTTTTCCAGATGGTGGCAGCAAACCTAACGACAAATCTTCCACGAATGCCTGCCTTCCGCTTTTAATGTTTTCATCTTGCCAAGATTTGGAAACTGTATATCCAGCATTTATACACACATATATACAAAAATATATAAAATAATAATTGTTACAGATTGGTTTGTATTCTATTATGAATAAACTGTGTGGCCTTTCTTTATCAAACTTACTAAAATTTATGTACCTCTATCACTTTTTTTTATTAAAATTAGTACATCCCGTTACCTCTGACCTAAATCGTATATTCTTTAGCATAGCTGCAACTCATTCGTTCAATACAAAATGTACCTTACGGTATACCCTCTTAAAATATATTTTGGTACGTCTATGAAATCTACTTAAATGAATGATTTATTACTCCTTGTCCTTTCTATATAGACTATACTATAGTATGGTCAGTATTTTTATTTTTTTATATTTTGTTGTGCATTTTTATATTTATACTTTAAAAATTGAATAGATGAGGCTTTTACTTGATGTAGATCCATAGTAAGTTATGAAATCAAACAATTTTATTTTGTTAAATCTACAT
>CAJUYI010003375.1:34525-45268 GCA_910591695.1 Galerucella pusilla | reverse complement strand
AATTGATATTCAAAAGTTCCGCCATTGCCAAATTGTGCAGCCTTAAAACACGCTCGTTTTTTAAAGTTCGATTTAAACACGCCGAGGCGTGCTTTAAATAGGTAAAATGGTTCACCAATAAGAAAAACATTTATTATTCTGCGATATCAATTGTAAAATCTTTTCATTTGGACCACTTCTTGTTGAGTGGTCAAAGCTGATGAAGAACACTGAGTAAGTATACATTCAACAACAATCGCAAAATAATTGGGTTTATATATTATTCAAAAATTAAAAGTGAGTATCTACATAAAAAAACCCTAAAACCACTATTGGAATGATGGATTTACTTGAATCAATTCCATCCAATCTCCAGTACTTAGGTCTGAAGTAAATAACAATGACATTTTTTTTCCACACAAAAATGAATAGGGTGACTCGACTTTCACTTTGCTCCTTGATAGATGATTATACATCAAGTCTACTTTGTCCTCCATATTTTAAATTAATATTGCGCCATATTTTATAAAAAAACGATAATATTAGGGATTTCTTAGATCATTTATCACCTCACTATACATCATAAATTGCTTTAACGTGTTACACAGTAATGTAATTTACTTCAAACTGTCCCGTTTGCTTCGAACAATTTATTTTCAAGCGTTCTCTGAAAATATCTCATGATGTCAATCCCCTACCACTGGACGAATAGTTTCCCAAATTACCAAATTACCATTCTTCTCACAAATGTTATTCGAAGACCTCAATATTCCCTGGATGTCTGTTTTCTAGTACTCTTTGAATTATTCAAATCAACGAATCAGAAGCAGCTCTCGAATTTTTCATATTAGACTGGTTTTGGAGCCTTCCAGTGGATAGCGCTTATGGTGCCGATGTCAATAAAGTCTTCAACTGCTATCGGGACTCACTTTTTTTAAGAACGTATGTCTGAGATGGACTCTTATATTTTCTAGCTCTAACCAACCACGCTTGAGCATGTTAATTTATTTTAGGTGTTAAATGCCAGTATAGTATGTTGTATTGTGCCATTGGCATCTCTGAGAATCGAGATTATTCGTGTCTTTGTTTTCTAACATTACCTTTTTGGTGATGCGGACACTTTAGATAGCAGAGGAGGCTTGAGGTATGCAGACTTATTAGAACGAGTACAGACATATTTTTTAAGCGACTGTTGAATCTACCAAGGTCTACACCCAATTACATTGTTAGATTATGGGAACCGGTTCGAACAAGCTCAGCTGTTCAATTTTCAAGTCTGCATTAATTTGGGTGAATCAATTGGAAGATATGGACGAGTCTTGTCTGTCCAAACAATGTTTTCTGCGGCTGATGAATTTGGGCGGAAGTAATATCAAATACAAATTTTTAATACAACTTAAGGAGTATTTTTATCTCGCTGGTGGTGAGACTGTATGGCTATCTTTTTTACAAAATAATTCTACATCAGTATTGAAGAACATTGTAGACACTCATACACAATCTCTGAGGGATGGATATTTAACTTATTTGTTCAACTCAATCTTTAATTCCTCAATAATTCCCAATTCGTGGTCTAACATTTTATTGTCTATATTGCTTAAAGGAGGCCCATCTGATACACCTGATAATTATAGAGGTTTGGCTTTGGTGAGTTGCTGTACTAAAATTTTTACAACTGTTATTCTAAACAGATTATCTTTATGGGTTGATAACTGCGGAGTTATGCCAGAGTTTCAGTCTGACTTTCGTGCAGGCCGAGGGTGTATCGGCAATGTTTTCACTTTGAGCTCTGTTATTAATCTACATATCAGACATAAAAGCCGAAAAGTGTTTGCAATTTTTGTCGATTTCAAAAGAGCTTTTGACTCAGTCCAGCACAATTTATTATGGATGGAACTATGCAATCTTGGAGTCTCGTCAAAAATTATTAGCTTAATAAGAACACTTTATTCACAAGCCACCATTCAAATAAAAGGTTCTGACGGCTTGAAAAAATTATATGATCTAACTTTAGGTGTTCTACCGGGAGAACCAAGTCCCCTTTTATTTGCTCTGTTTATCGCCGATTTGGGAGACTACTTTTATGCTCAAGGAGCTCAAGGTGTAAATATCGATAATAAAAATGATTTTCTAACACTCTATGCTGAAGATCTCGTTATCCTGGCTTATTCTGAAATTGATGTTGCAAGAAAACTGAAAATTTTGGAAGAATATACTGACACCATTCGTTCAACTGTTAATCTTAAGGAAACAAAAATTGTTAGGCTTTCTGAAGGTGGATTCCAAAAACCGAACTAAAAATTCTATTGTAAAAACGAGATCATAAAATTGAGTAATACATATACATATTTAGGTGTAACGTTTTCTTCCTCTGGCTTATTCAGTGAAATGTCAACTTCAACTGTTCCTGTTATGTGTAAGGCAAAAATTGACATGTGGTACCCTAGAATCAAACTATTGGAATCTCTAGCGTTTAGCGTTATGTTTAACAGTGTGTCTGTTTGGGGTCCTCGTTATTTGGATGCACTAGAAAGGGTGCAAATACATTCCCAAAACGAATCCTCTTAGTAGCAGTTAATACTCTGGACTCTGTTATTCGGATAGAAACAGGAAGGGTTAAGTTGTCGTACAATGTTTTTAAAATGACAATAAATTGGTTACTGAAGATTCTTCAAATGGAAAAAAAAACAGCACAAAAAAACTACTGTTTTCCAAATATTATACCTTCCTGCACCAATCCGATACTGCTACATCGTCAGCGTACCCTTTCATGGCTCTATATAATGCTTTCACCACAACACGTGAACCAAGCAACTATTTACTGTTGAAGACTCCAATTCAGATCACTTGGTTCAACTCCGTACGGTTAATCAATTTAAAATGAAGTTCACATTAAACGGCATAACCAATGGTATAGATCCTACTATAACATGTACTGTTTGTAACATGGACGATGAGGAATAGTATATTACATACCGAGGTAGGAAGTTAGCTCACTGAGGCGCGTAGCGCCGAAGTGAACTAATACCTCGAGACAGTAATGTAACTTTCCACCGAGCTATTTGATTTACAACTATAATCTTCCAAACGAAAATTCGGAAAAAAGCAAATTTTTCATTCATGAACTTTTCAAGATGGAAGTCCAAGATATTGATATTTTGGAAGAAAACATCAGCATTATAATTCCTCACACAAAAACATATCAAGCACGATCGTTTCACGTTCAACACTGAATGGGTTGAAATTGTAAAGATATAATATGTGGAACTCCGTTCACGAATTCAAAATGAGAGGTTTTTTATGCAAATGAGATTTGGAAAAATTACCAATCAAGTCTTTGGACACAATTCCATATCGAAATTTCCGAAAAGAACAGCATCGTTTTTGAAACTAAATAACGTCGGCGAGTATACCGGGCATTGTTTTCGGCGTACCGCAGCAACTTTGTTCACAAACAATGGAGGAGATGTTCTACAATTAAAGAGATTGGGAGGATGGAAATCGAGTACCGTGGCGGAAGGCTATGTAGATACTTCGTTCTCCAATCAAACGAAGATTGCTAATCTGCTCTCTGGCGAAACTACTTCCTCCAATCCTTCATCAGTCACCATGAAGAGTTCATCACGATCAATTTCAATAATGTCAATAATCCCTAAATATATGTACATACAGAAATTATTAATCCTTTGTTTGAAAAGTTCAGTTCTTGTTAATTTTGTGTTTACTAATCCTAAAGAACTTAAGTGCTAATGTTGTCAAGTGTGTCAAGTATGTCAATAAAATCAAATAGGTAAATGAACTTTTTATTTAAAAAACTTGAAATAGACATTTTCTCTCAAAATAAACAGAAAAAAATCCTCTCACGTGTGGAAAATTTCCCACCCGTGAGTGGGAAGTGAAAGTAGGTAGTATGTCAGTTTCAGACTTTTTAAACGTCAGTAATGATGACATTACATTTAGTTGTAAATAAACTATTCCTCATATTTTGTTCGAGTGTCCGCAGTTATGAAACAAAACATATCCTGTCTGCAAAATTTGGGAACATTAATAAATGCTTTACAAAATATAAACCTATCTGAGGGAAAAACTATATGCTGCTACCTTTGGAATATTATCAAATTGAGGTCATTTATATTCGATGAATGGAGTATTTATTTTATTTAGTTTTTATGTTTTATTGCAAACTGTCTTGTAAACTTAAAATTTTTTTTTTGTATATTATCACACACTGACCTTGTTGTAAACATAGTTTTCTATAAGCAATAAATTTATAATTATTATTATTAATGCAGGGACATTCTATCTGAATAAAGATGATATTCTTATACGCAATAAATCATCTATTTATCCTTAAACTTAGTGTACGAAGGTTTGTTCGAGCGTGAAAAAACATTGGAACTATTCTTCAATATTTTCCAATATCAAGAGAACATTTAATTTCAAATGTTGGTAAATATACTTAGCTTATTACTCCGTTTCAACTCATGTCAACAAGAAGCGATATCGCGGAGTCGAATTAAGGTAGTTAATAGACAAAATTTACTTGATTGCCGTCTGGAATCAAGCACCCGAACGATCCATTATCTGAATAACTTTAATATACATCAGATTAACATCGCAAACAAATGAAACTTACGGAGTGTTTACTTGACTTTCCTTTCACAAAGTTCTATCATTAATCTTAAATAATTACGAGGTGATTAATTCTTACTGTATAAACATGGAAGGTAATTCATTTAAATTCAATTTTCTCGACTAATTTCCACTTATGATTTGCCTAGTTTGTCGATGTAGAAAGTTTTGCATTACACGAAAATACTCATTCAACGTGATGGATAAGTACCACATTGGATCATTTAAAACTTACAGAGCGTCTGAAGATTAAGTTCTTCAAAAATTAGTTTAGAATGTGTTAAGGTTTTTTTGATTTTATAGACTTTTAAACAAACCGGCAACAGTGCCATCAAACCGATTTGATTAGCAACGGAGTTTTTTTCAATAAGAAGAGAGATCAGATACTTTTTTTATTTAATGTCACATAATTTTTATGTAGTTTGTCATATAATAATATTTACCGTTTACTAGAGCTTTTTATTTCAATAAGTGCTCAATATATTCATTATCCAACATAATGGTCCTTCGAAAGCCGAATTATTGAGAATACACGTACCATTAAGAACAACGGTAGCATCCTGCGTCATTGGAAGTCCCGAGATTGGTAGAGAAGTACCCGAGAAGAGTAAATTGTGGTGGAAAAAGTGTGAGGCATCTACCCAAGTATTTATTCTTTATTTTTCTAGTTTTTCCTTTTTCATTGAGATTGAGAATTGCGTTGCGGTTATTTCTGAGTTGGAAAAATAAAGATTTCTTCCGGTATTCCCACAAATCTTCGGTAAAATGACAGAAACACAGGAAGCTGTCAGGTTGAAGGGTTTGATTAAAGCAAGGGGTATTTTAAAATCCAGACAAACACATTTCAAAAAATACTTAGATAATATTTTACAGGAGAATAGAGATAGGGATGTAAAAAATTACGATCGCCAGTTAATTTTAGAAATTGAGAGTAGAGTAGAAAGTCATCGAACAGTTTTAAGCGACTTTGATAATATACAGAATGAAATAGAAAACTTATCAGATGAAGTAGATTTAGAAGTAGAAGCTAGAGAGGAATTTGAGAGTGTTTGTCACAACTTATTAGCCGTGGCCAAAGATATAGTGACAGAATTTCATAAACCACGGGAACAGATAAATTCTGACTTACACTCTAACATTTCCGTCAATGTGAGAAATAGCAGTAATAGTAGGGAAATAAAATTACCTGATATCGAATTACCTAAATTTGGGGGAGATTATGGTAATTTTTTGGAATTTAGAGATTTATTTGATAGTTTGATAAATTCAGATAGGAGTTTGGCGGAAATTCAGAAATTTCACTATTTGAGGGCATCATTGTTTGGCGGAGCTGCGCAGGTTATACGTAGTATAGAGTTCACAGCAGATAATTATGAACTTGCGTGGCATACTTTGTGTAACAGATTTCATAATCGGGCAATACTTGTCGATAATCACGTGAGAGCTTTGTTTGATTTACCGGTATTAACACAGGAGTCTAGTACTGAGTTGAGAAAAATGCTTGATAACATTTCCAAACATTTGAGATCGTTAGAGAGCTTAAAGCAACCGGTAGTTCATTGGGATACTTTACTTCTTCATATATTCAGCTCTAAATTAGATAAGAAAACGGCGAGAGAATGGGAGGAGAAACGTGCGAAAGAGCATGTGAGACGTGTAGAATCTGATGGTGAGGAGCAAATGGATCAGGGTTTGCTGACTTTGGATAGTTTCAAGATTTTCATAAAGAGAAAGGCAGATCTAATAGAGACATTGGAGTTATCTAGAAATATTAAGCAGCAGGTTCAGATTAGAGAGGCAAGCGGAGGAAAATCACGAGTAAATAGTGTACGAGGTAGTTCTCATTCCCTCGTAGCGAATGAGAGTGTTTGTGTGGTATGCAAAGGGGGGCACACTATTCACAACTGTCCAGAGTTCCAAAGCTTGAGTGTGGGTGAACGAGTGAGCAAGGTGAAAGAGTTACGTCTGTGTTTCAATTGTTTGAGGAGTAGTCATTCTGTGAAAACCTGCAAGACTAGCACGTGTAGAAAATGTCGTGGTAAACACCATACATTGATTCATTTTGAGAAATCTGAGAGGGTGTTAACTTCAGGAAATGCTCCGAGTGAACCAAGGCCAGAATGTCAGCAGCAGGTGGCATTGTCAGTTACTGAAAGTAGTGCGGTACTTTCTAGTGGCGCGAGTCTTAGCAATAATCCCGTGATCTTACAAACAGCTATGGTCCAAATTTTGGATTCCAATGGAGTTCCGAGGAGGTGTAGAGCTTTACTTGATGGGGCTAGTCAGAGTAACCTCATCACTTCTAAGTGTGCAGAAAAATTAGGTCTTCCAAGGCATGAGTTACCATTAACTATCTTAGGGGTTGGTGGAAATACGGTTAACTTAAAACATCGTTGTGAGGTTAAGGTACAATCCTGTGTGAATGCATTCGAAGTTAATTTGTCCTGTATCATAATTCCATCCATTTGTGCCCACCAGCCTAGTCATCACATTGATATATCTGAGTGGAAGGTGCCCAAACATCTTTTTTTGGCAGACGCAGACTTCCACAGAGCTGGTGAAATTGATTTGTTGATAGGAGCTGGAGTTTATCTGAGTTTACTATGCATTGGACAGCTATCATTAGGTCCTAACCATCCTACACTCCAAAAAACGAGATTTGGTTGGGTATTGAGTGGTGAATACCCTTCCATAGGTAACTCTTCTGTGAGTCGGTGTCATGTGAATACGAATTTGGATGTTCAGATTCAACTATCAAAATTCTGGGAGATTGAGGAGTCTTATCATTCAAAACCTTCCTGGTCGAATGACGAGAAAGAATGCGAGGATATTTTCGTGAAAACCACTTGCCGAGACTCTGAAGGCAAGTTTATAGTGCGGATTCCCTTTAAGCAACCCACGTCTTTGCTAGGCGATTCTAGGGTTCAAGCATTCAGGAGGTTTCGCTCTCTAGAATGGAAACTACAGAGAAATCCTAAGTTGAAGGAAATGTACAGTGATTTTATAAGGGAATACATCCAGTTAGGTCATATGTCTCTGGTTAATGACATAAAGGAAGTGAAGGAGGCGTACTATTTTCCACATCACGGTGTGTTAAATGAGAAAAATCAGACTACCAAACTTCGAGTTGTCTTTGACGGTTCTGCGCAGTCGGACACCGGGAAATCTTTGAACGATCTTCAATACGTTGGTCCAACAATTCAGGACGATTTGATATCTATACTTTTGAGATTTAGGTTGTACAACATCGTGATATGTGGAGATATTGTCAAAATGTATCGCCAAATTTGGATAAATCACGAGCAGAGATGCCTACAGAGGATATTGTGGAGATTTGATCCATCTGAGGCTATAAAGGAGTACGAGCTCAATACGGTTACCTATGGTAATGCGTCTTCTCCCTTCTTAGCAGTGCGTTGTCTTCAACAATTATCTAAAGAGTGTGTAATTTCGTATCCAAGAGTTTCTAAAGTAATCGAGAGAGATTTTTACATGGATGACATAATTTCAGGTACATATACAGTTCAGGAGGCCATTTTACTCTGTGAGGATTTGCAATCAGTTTTGAAATCAGGCGGATTCGAACTACAGAAATGGGCGTCGAATAGTGAAGAGGTATTGCAACATATTAAGCAGAGTAGTGATTCAGTTATTATAAAGATAGGTGAGAAGGATAAAACAAAAACTTTAGGTTTAGATTGGGTATGTTCTCGAGATGTGTTGATGTATCATATTTCAGAGCCGGTCATTCAAAAATGTACTAAGCGTGTGATTTTGTCTGAGATATCACTTATCTTTGATCCTTTGGGTCTTTTGGCACCTACCATTATTCTTGCGAAAATTATTCTTCAAAAGCTGTGGATGAATAAGCTTTCTTGGGATGAGGAGGTCCCAATGGAAATTGATACTCGGTGGCAAGCATTTCGACAACAATTGGGAAATCTCAATTCCCTCCAAATTCCGAGACAGATAATTTGTAGGGATGTCGTTTATACAGAAATCCATGGTTTTGCTGACGCTTCATTGGAAGCATACGGAGCTTGCATCTATGTTCGTAGTGTGAATGAGAGAGGTGAAAGTCAAGTGCAGCTTTTGCTTGCAAAGAGTAAAGTTGCTCCTTTGAAAACAATAACAATACCGAAATTAGAATTGTGTGGAGCTTTAGTCCTAGCCCAATTAATTCAAAAAATTAAGATTTCCATGCCAGAAAAAGTTGATGGCTATTTTCTTTGGTGTGATTCAACAGTGTGTTTGAGTTGGATTAAAACCCAACCGAATCTTCTCCAAACTTTCGTCAGTAATCGAGTTTCCCAAATACAGAGTTTGACCAATCCCTCAGACTGGTACTATATTCGAACCAAGGAGAATCCAGCTGATTTGTTATCCCGGGGAGTTATGCCAAGTTTACTCCAAAATTCGAAGCTTTGGTGGGGAGGACCTACGTGGCTAACTAAGTCCCGTGAATTTTGGCCAGTTAGTGTGTTTGAGTTTGAATTAAATCTTCCAGAGATGAGAAAGGCAGCTACGGTATTGAAGATGCAGGAGATAGAATGTTTCCCATTTCACAGATTTTCTACTTTAATTAGACTTAAACGTGTTACAGCTTATTGCCTGAGATTCCTGAACAATTGCCGTAGTGGACATAAAGTAAGTGGTTCGTTGAGTGTGAGCGAGTTGAATAAGGCAATGGAACTTTTAGTCAGATTATCTCAGAGCGTTTGTTTTGCGAATGAGTTAAAAATCCTGGAAAAAGGTGAGGAGCTTCCTAGAAAGAATGGCCTTCTGAAATTAAACCCGTTTCTTGACGATGGAGGAATTCTGCGTGTTGGAGGTAGATTGGAACTATCGAACTTTAGTTTTGAGAAAAAACATCCTGCGTTACTTCAGGGCAGTCATTATTTAACCACACTAATTTTTAGATCCGAACATTTGAGACTACTGCATGCTGGTCCTCAAATGTTGCTCGCTCGGGTTAGAGACGTGTATTGGCCGATTAGAGGTAGAGTTTTAGCACGAAGAATTGTGCATGAATGCATTCGATGTTTTCGAAATAACCCTAGCCAAAAAATGCCAATTATGGGAATGTTACCTGAGGCTCGTGTAACCTGTGCCTCACTGTTCCAAACAACGGGAGTGGATTACGCAGGTCCGTATGTTATAAAAGATAGGAAGGGTAGGGGAAGTAAGACGTCGAAATGTTACATTGTTGTGTTTGTATGCTTTTCTACAAAATGTGTTCATTTAGAGTTGGTTTCCGACTTAACCTCGGAAGCTTTTTTGGCGACATTCCAACGTTTTATTTCGAGGAGAGCTGCGCCTTCACATATTTATTCAGACAATGGGACGACCTTTGTGGGAGCCAGAAATGAGTTATCCGAGTTGGGAAAATTTTTAATAAAAAATAGACAAAAGGTGATTGAGTTCGGTACAAATGAAGGAGTACAATGGCATTTCATTCCAGCATATTCTCCACATATGGGAGGTTTGTGGGAAGCAGGGGTGAAATCTTGCAAAAAACACTTAAAGGGAGTTTTGGGTAATGCAATAGTTACTTTTGAGGGAATGTATACTGTGTTAACACCGATTGAGGCAATTCTCAATTCTCGCCCCCTCACCCCTCTTTCCTCTGATCCTAATGATCTGACCGCTCTCACTCCCTCACACTTTTTGATTGGTAAACCGCTGACCACCATACCAAGTATCGACGTTAAGACGCTTCCGGAGAACAGGCTGTCCAATTTTCAACGACTCCAAAAAATGCAGCAGCAATTTTGGTCTCGGTGGTCCCGAGAGTATTTGTCTCAACTTCAAATCAGGGTGAAGTGGAGAAGTCAACAATCCAAGGTGAAAACTGGAGATTTAGTACTAATACGAGATGACTGCGCGCCGCCTCTTCGATGGGAGCTGGGTAGAGTAACAGACCTTCATACTGGACCAGACGGCATAGTGCGTGTAGTTTCCGTAAAAACTCAGAGGGGTAATGTTCGACGTGCTTTGTCAAAGATCTGTGTCTTACCCCTAGCCAGTGACAATGTTCCATCTAGGGAAAATGATTGAAAGGGTTGCCCTTTCAAGGTGGGGGCTATGTTAAGGTTTTTTTGATTTTATAGACTTTTAAACAAACCGGCAACA
>CAJUYI010003375.1:10645-34425 GCA_910591695.1 Galerucella pusilla | reverse complement strand
CTAGTCGTGATATTTAAATTAACTGTTGGTTCACTTGATAAATCAATCTCTAGAAGTGCTGTGTATCTGTCAGTTTGTTTTTATCTTTTATCATTTTCGCGATATGAAAAAGATAAGTTACCAGTTTTGCCCAAATTTCGAAATACTACTGCATGAAAGTGGCTGCGAAAGTGATATTGTGTTGTGATCACTTTGGTTTATTAAAAGAAGTATCTTCTATCGTTTTCGAGATATAAGATATATAAGTTTTTGTTCCATTTTAGAAATAAAACAACCCAGTCGTGATATTTAAATGAACTATTGGTTTACTTGATAAATCAATTTCTAGAAGTGCTGTGGATCTATCCGTTTGTTTTTATCTTTTACCCTTTTCGAGATATGGAGAAGATAAGTTACATTATCTTCTGTCGATTTCGAGATATAAGATATTGAAGTTTTTGTTCCATTTTCGAAATAATAATAATAATAGTGCTGGAAACTATCAATTTATTTTTATCTTTTACCGTTTTTGAGATATAAAGAAGATAAATATATATTTAATCTTATACCCCTGAACTTATGGTATGTTGGATGGAATAAATTATTACAGTTTATGTTCTATTTTCGGAATAAAAAGATCTGATGCACTGATGGCTTTTTTCATGGTAGATTGGAAGTGATGTGAATATTACCATTATCTTTTACAGATTTCGAGATAACTAAAGAGAATAAACCATTTTTACTTACATTGGACGTTGAAGTAAACTATCGTGGTGTTCGAGCCATGTTTGTTGGTAGCTACACAGATATACGCAGCCGAGTCACTGCGAGTCATTTCCTTTAATACCAGAGGGTTATCAACGGTCGGTCCAGATGTGTAATTCTTTTTCCATTGAAAAGTCGGTGCCGGTAAACCATTGCCGAAGCATTTTACAGGAGGTGGAGCTTCGCCTTCTTTAACGTTCACCATCTTAGAACTAGTATCTATACCTTCCGGAGGATCTGAAAATATTCCAATTTTAATTTTTCCATTATAAATTGGTTCAGAAATCAATACATACAATCGACAGCAATTTCCGCTGTTGAAGAAACACCAGCTCCTATTTGGTTCGAGGTAGCTTCACAGGTGTAGTTGACGTTCGGTGAAGATTTATTCAACATTCCTCCTGGCCAAGCTGACATATTCCAAATCTATTGAACAATAGAGAAGCTCAGTATAAGGTCAGTGTGGCTAACAAAAAATGGTTTCTTCTGACAAGAATGACAATTAAGGTCTACTATTCAAAACATAAGATTTTTGCATGTTTTTTATCATTGCGAACAATGAAATACACCCCCGAAGCGTGAATCTTAAAATTTAAAATTACTTTTCAGCTGAATACTCAACATATCGGTGGCCAATAATTCTAGAAACTCTTGGCATGTCACCATTTCATTTTTGTTATGTCACTAGTTATGTCAGATGTCAGTGGAAAAAGTAATCCGAAAAATAGAAATACAACTAATTGGAAATGCTACAAAAATCTTATCGAAAATGGACATACACAATTAAACGAATATCAACAAAAATAAATATAACTGACATTTGACATAGCTAGTGACAGAATAACAGAAATGGAATGATTACTTGCCAAGAGTTCCTAGAATTATTGGCCACCGATATGTTGAGTATTCAGCTAAAAAGTCATTTTAAATTTTAAAATATACGCTTCGGGGGTGTATTCATTATTTTAATAAAGCAATATAGATGTTCGCAATGATACAAAACATGCAAAAATCTTATGTTTTGAATAGTAGACCTTAACTGTCATTCTTGTCAGAAAAAACCACCTTTTGTTGGCCACACTGACCTTATACTGAACTCCTCTATGAATAAAATGAAGGTAGACCAACCATGAAAATGCGCAAATAAGTTGCTGTCCGTTTTTAGTTGAACACCCTATTTATTATTCGGATGTTATAAAAAAACGGCCAAATATATTTGACGCCGATCACATCGAATAAAAAACTGAGTATGTTTGCTGTCGTATAACGTTTTTTGGAAGAAATCAAATTTAGCTTTTTTGTGTTTGTTAAATAAAATCCTATTCGAATACTGAATAATGTATACAGTTTTAAATCGATTGCTCCTGAGTGAATTTGAAACGATGTAAATTTGACTCTAGATATGTACATATTTAAAAATCAACAAAAATGGTTAACTCCCGAAAAAAAAGTTCAATGTAATAAATGGCGTACAAAAGACAAGATCTAATCAACATATAAATCTTTTGCGGTTTTCTCCTGACAGTACTAACAGTCTTTTAACAGTTTGACAAGAATGATACTCTTGACGTTTTAAACTCCTCTTTTGGACTTGGATTTTTTCCTTAACCTAACCTAACCACAACAAGTTTTAAGGAGTGTTTATTTACGATAAAGAGACGATGACAATGCGAAACAAAATATTGTGACGTTCCCAAGCTGTAATTTTTTTTTGCATGATAGAAACTAGAAAGAATTTATGAAAGAATAATATATCGTGTTTAATAAACCTAACGTAACATTAAAAACATTCTATCATTTACATTTAAATATGTACCAATAAAATTAATAATAATATGGCAGAAGCGGGCCCCCATTTCGGCATTCTCGTTCAAAACAGCTTAACAAAGATGTTACAAATTGTAAATTCTAATGAAAATGTAAGCAATATTGCGACAGAACAAATTGTAAGTGTGTCAACGAAAAAAAAAATGAATTAAAAAAAAAATTACATATAAAAAAAATTATATGAAAAAAAAATGAAAAAAAAAATTGATAAAAAAAATAGAAATTTAAAAAGAAAAAAAAGTTTCATTATACAGAGCAACTACATACACACAATACTAACCATTAACAAGACGATGTCAATGCTGTTAAAACTGTGTAACAATAAATTTTAAGACGTAAATAACTAAAAATTGATCTGGCTAATTGGTTTTTGCCAAAGCCATCTAACTGAAGGAAAAAAAAAGATGTTACCATCTCTTGACATTTACTGTTCAGCTGCTTTTATTATTAACTACACACTGCAGATTTGCCTGAATAATTAGTTATGAAATTAACTGTTTTTCTTAAATCTTTAAGAAACAATGAATTTAAAACCACCAAAAAAACTTGTAAATATTAGACGACGATCGAATATCAATAAAAGTCAAAACAAACTGGGGAATTTTACCAGTATATCTGACAACGTCTTGAAGTTTTGCCAACCCGTTAGCTGTAAATTGCCCTGGCTGTTGAGGGTAAATTGTATTTACGGTTGGTGAATTAATATTTATTCTTATAAGCAGGAAAGTAACTAAAAATGACATCATCGTCTTTTTATCGTGGAAATCCTATATGGCATTTCATTCCGAACGAACCAAGCGCGAGCCTTAAGCCACGTATCCATTTCCAAACTTACCGGAAAACAGTTCGCGCAGCAGCTCGAGCATTGCTCAAGGGGACTTAGTTGCTCGTTGCTTCTCAGTGAGTACGGTTAATTGATATATTTTGCTTTTATTTTGTGTCCAAATCCTTGATTCAACTCGACAAACACCACTAACTAATTGGAAGTACTCTGAGGACACTGAGAACACAACGAGCACTGCGAATATCGCGAGTAAATTAACAAAATGTTTGTACGCGCTCGTTTCGTTCGGAGAAACATGCTTTACTCAATACGCTCCTTAGAATTTTTTAAATAATTGGGCGGAGTAGAATTCAATGAGACCTCTGGCGGAAAAAATTGTAACTGTCGCAACGAGTAAAATAATTCGTTTTGCATTGTTTTTGTATTATATGCAAGTCAACGTAATTGCCGTAAATTCGTACTTTACTTGTTTAATTTTGTGTCAGTGACAAGTTTAATACTGTGTTTTTCTATTTAACTCAACTGTCATCATTTCTGAGGTAATATTCTTATATAATCAGAGATATTAGGGAAAAGGTTATGTCATTCTATTTTTTGTTTTTATTGCAGATCAAAGAGAAAATAAGTCGGTATTAAAGATTTAAAATATTACTCAATACAAACCTTCCTTCCCTACAACTTTTGTAGATATAATTATATCAAAAATAAAATAAAAACACCAAATTAGACCTAAAACTAAACAGTTAATTGAACGCTTGTTGTACTTTTCACAAATATCAAACATACCTATTACTCCAAAAATAAAAATATTAGGAGTCAAAATACAAAATACTAAAGCACAATCAAATAAAAAGCAAACTTTTTACAAAACACACACTGAAAATAACTAAAGCAGCAAAATAAAAACATTTAAATATCAAAGGGCTTATACGGCAGCTGATTTGTTTTACTCGTTGCTAAGATGACATTGACATTTCAGAGCGCCATCTATCGAATTCTACTTTTCCCAATACCAAAATAGTACCTATATTATATACCAAGGTGGTATTCCCCGAGCGGAATAAGGTGCGAGGTTTATAAATGTCTTCAAAAACATGGTTATTTACAATTATTTCCACAACTAGCCGAATTTGAGACAAAAATTGAAAATAATTCACAAACGCACCACAAGAAGCGGTCACCCTGTCGTCTGACTGACAAGTACACTGTCATTTTTAGATATCTAACGAATGTACTCGTTATGTCATCAGTCATTTTTGGTTGAGCGCGAATTTTAAATTAATGGCATTTTTATTCAAATAATTTCATCTTGATAGGTTATTTCAAGCAGAAAATATGTTAAAGGACAATCTGGGTATAGAAAATTATGTTGCACAATTTGTCCATTATTGACCTAGGTTAATAATAGGAAATTATAAACCACTAATAGAGAAATTCAACTTCTCAGTTGGCTAGAAGAAGCAATAACTGTCAACTTCACAGCTAGTAGTGGAAAAACAAGGTTATATTTACCCAAACTAGAGCCAAAACAACAAACATAGCAAACTCCTGGTCACAGAACTATTCAAACACACCCAACACATTTCTAATAAAACATGTAACTAACTTACCAAAGTGGAATTGACAGATTCAAAATCGTTTTTCTGTAGATTAGACGGCAGAAAATGTGTTTCGATTGTATACAAATTATTACGTGTAGGATCCAACTTAACGCCACCTTTATACCAAACTATGGAACACGTCGGATAACATTCCACGATACAAGTGAGATTGATGTTCTTCGACGTGTAGAGAATACCTTGATACGTCGGTGGTTTTTTAGTAAAAGCCGGTGGAGCTAGAAATAATTTTTTATTAAACCACTTAAATACGCTTCAGCATTATTTCTTACCGTAAACGTTAACGGAAACACTAGCGGCTGCCCCCTTTCCACCTTGGTTTTCAGCAGCACAGGAGAAATTATTTCTCGTTTCTAAACCAGCTGATGTAATCATATACGTTGATTGTGTTACGTTGGATAAAACGTGCGAGCCTCTATGCCAGACGTAGCTCACATTGTCCGGTCTTCCGGTGAATTCAACGGTACATGTCAAATTGACGGATCCAGCTTTGACGACTTTCGACGGAGAGTATCTGATTTTCGCCGGGCCAGGAGGGTCTAAAAACAAACGTATTCCTTGGCAAGTTTATCTGACGCTGGGAAGGGTATGCAGTCGAAAACATTCGATATTGCCACGTTTAACTATGAAAAAGCTAAAGTGCTAAGTATGTAGTGATAATTATTAGAGAAGGGACTTTTTATTATTAACAATATCAACAATATGATTAAACGTTGATTCATTAATGTGCTTGCTTCCTTGGATGTTTTCTATTAACATTATTTAATCAATTTATGAATATTGGAAGATGAGCACTTTTCCAAATTTGTTACGGGCTTCTTCAAGCACTGGCAGCTTTGTACAAAAACCATAATTACCACACCCTCCGAATTACATAATTGGTGATTTTTATCGACCAGCTGACTTCTTATTGGCAAGCGCGTGCGTGTGTTCTTCCCTCTCACTTCGTCAATTGACTGATATTGATTTATCCAGTGGCGTTGGTATTGTCAGTGACCTTTGTATTTTCAATTTTACTTGGTAAAATAGGTACGTTTTTGACATATGTATATGCCTCGCCTCTTACCGATTCCCCGTAGCTTCAGATAAACTTGCCAAACTATATATACATGAAGATACATATGTACGTAAAGAAAGTACTTTCTTCATTCAAATTTGCCGCGCTTCATATTAACCCCACCAGATGAAACCATAGAGAGGATGACTTGCAAATTTTGAAGTTTCGAGAATAAGACCTCAATACGTCAATCAGTGAATAATTAAATGAAATTTGAGATTTTTAATTAAGAGAAGCAAAGGGTGATAATAATAAACTTTAATTGTTGTTTCTTTCGTATTACAGAGAAACAAAACTGATTATTGTTATCAACAAGAAAATTTAACATCCTTTATATATATATATTGAAAAATTCTTAGCCTACTATAGAACCAAACAAAATTTCAATGTCAAAATATTGTATTACTCATATTCTCCTCTCAATTGGATACATTTTTTACAGCGAACCTGCAACGTCTCTAGACCTTTCAAAAAAAATGTTTCTTCTTGCTCTGCAAACCAGACCTCCATAGTTTTTATTACCTCCTCGTTGGAAGAAAATTTACGACCTTTCAAACTTTTTTTCAGTTGAGGAAAGAGATGATAGTCGGACGGAGCTAAATCTGGTGAATAAGGGGGGTGTTCTATTAATTCAAACCCCAAATCACGAATTTTTTTCATGTCAACATGAGATTTGTGTACAGGGGCGTTGTCCTGCAAAAACAAAACACCTTTGGATAGCTTTCCGCGTCTTTTCTGTTCAATTTTTTCCCGTAGATTGGTCAGCAATGTCGAATAGTAATCTCCGGTTATTGTTCTACCCTTATCCAAAAAATCAATCATGATTACTCCATGGTAATCCCAAAAAAACCGAAGCAAGAACTTTTCCAGCAGATTTTTGGACACGAAACTTCTTAGGTTTTGGAGAGGACGAAGGACATTGATCACCAGGGGTATTAAGCATATCTACGTAAATCTGCTTACCTCTTAACCCTTTTAAATACAGGTACTTGATGATGGCTCGATACTTCAATTTTTCGATTTTCACAATTTCGGTGGACAACTTTTTCCTTTTAATATATTGCGTATCTCTGGTTTACTTTTTTGACGTCCAACTTCACACTGACACTTCTAATGAGTTATTGTTCGTTGCCATGGCAATGCAATATTTTGTTTATGCATGGAACTGGTCCAAGCTAACTAGATATCAATACATACTCGTATATTTTTACGATAGTGACATCTTTCATATGTCAATCACCTCCCATTTTTAAATTCCAAACAAGTCGAAACAAAGACACAGGCATTGTGTGTAATTTTTAAAAAGCTGGTGGTGATCTTTTTATCGAAAAGGAAGACACTTTTATATTTGGAAATACAGTACTACATCTACCCTCTTCATTGAAGGATCGATATAAACTTCACGTAAATGAAACTTCTACAACGAATTTCAACTGACCCAAACGATTTTATCAAAAATGACACTTACAATTACAGCTTTCATCCGTTAAAAAACAATTAAAGCCATTACCGAAACCCTTTCAGACGTAAAATACAAAAAGTAACACTTACAATAGACGACCAACTCCTGGGGCTCGGACACAGGTCCCCATCCGCCTACGTTCATCCCTCGACAAGTATAGTTACCGGCGAAGGACTCGTCGACCCTTTCCAAACTCAAAATACTCGGATCCAAACCGCAAAAAGGTCCGCCGTTCCCTTCGGCGTTTCCGTATTCGTCGATGCTAGTGTAGTTGCATTCCGGAAATTCTTTCATCAATTCACCTTCCAGAAACCAACGAACCTAAAGAAGAGTCAAGTTATATTACAGATTTCTACATGAGATCTGCGCCAGTCACTTTTTTTACAACCTTACTCGTGTTATTAATAAGTTTAATATTCTTGATGAACTAATTTTACCTTTTTTGTTACAGACTTACCTTTATAAGACTGGTGGGATTGCCGGAGGTGACGTTGCACGTGATAAGAACAGTCTTTTTATCTATAGCTTTGACTGGCATCGAAGGTTCCATCACCACTTCAACTGTAGGAGTATCTGGAAAGCAACAAAACGATTTTATAATTATAGGAATAAAAATATAAAATAACTTTTCACTTCTTTTCAATTCCCCTTTACCTGTTTTGCACTTACGTTCAGCGCAGACTTTCTCAAGGCTACAGTTGCAGATAAACTAGCAAAGAAGGGGACTGGAACACCCTTTAGGGGTATCTGCTCCAATGTAATATTGGAAGAAATAGGCAAAGCCAAAAAAACACAAGATCTGACCATTGGAAATTGCTTAGACAATCAAAGATACTTCTTCAGAATTCTAGTGCACTGGTAGATAGAAAAAGAAAACATTCACCTAAACTAAAGCCTGCGTGCATTCTAGAACTCCTCCAGATATGGCTACTTGGCCATTCCACTGCGATCTATTTAGATCTATTGAGGTACTCTGAACCTAGATTACATTCTCCAGCCCGACTCTTTGAGTAGCCAATCAGCCTCAAGACTGATTCTTCCATGTAATTTCTTGCCGGTACAATTGCCAGGCAATTGCAATAACATAGGATGTACTCAGCAGCAAAAAAACCAGGAGATCTGACCATTGCAAAGATCTAGCATGGTTTAGATAATCAAAGAGACTTCTTCAGGATCCCTGGGCACTATTGGATAGAAAAGGGGAACATTTACCTGAAACGAAGCCTGAATGCATTTTAAAACTCTTCCAGAAAATAGTTCTAAAGGAGCTGCTAGTCTATGACCATGGCTACTCGGCCATTCCACTGCGACCTTTTCAGATTTATTGAGGTACACACTTCAATACACAAAATCACCAAACTGAGTTATACATGTTTTGAAAACAAAAATGATCATACACAAAAAAGTAACAACAAACGCGTTTTATTAACAACATTTCCAAAATAAGCTAAAAAAGCGCTATACCAATAAAAACCGTTCCTGGAGCGTGCACTTCACTGGATTCCATTTGTAGTAAACTATCATATCGTTAGAATGTCATAAAATAAAATATTTTATTTCACATTTTACCAGAGGTGCGATCTACTATGAATGGACCTTAATAAAATTTGACAACAAAGTTTTGTAGTCTTAAACTTCAAAATGTTATTGATTGTCTAGTTGTCATATTTTTTCGTTGTGTCGTCAGATAGGGACCAAACATTATTTTATTAATTTTATTACTAGTTAATCTTGACAACGGTAGCTGGAACGCTACCGAAACGTCGAAATAAAAAATAAAAAACATTGTTGTGGTTTGATTCCAAAAAGAATAAGAGAAAAAAGAATAAGTAATGCCACAAGGAACTTACAGAAGATACTCATAATGTAGATTACATTCTCCAGCTCGACTCTTTAAGTAGCCAATCAGCCTCAAGACTAAGTGCGGGTTTATCAATACCCGGTTAAATCTGTCAGCTACGTAGCCCTCAGCTATCTCTAGCCGCCAGTCAAAGTAAGCCAGTAAGATTTAGCCGAAGGCTACAATATTCAACCGAGCATTGATAAACCCGCCCTGAATCTTTAATGTAATTTATTGCCGGCACAATTGCCAGGCAATTGCACTGACATAGGATGTGCTCAGCAGTTTCCTCCTCTCGGTGACAGAATCTACACATGTCTTCGTCTGTCAACGAGTGTCAGGTCCATACAGAAGGTTTTACAATAAAAATGGTGAAGATAAATGATTGTACTTACATATTACGTTCAACGTTATGGAATCCGGAGAAATTTCGGTTCCTATTTCATTGCCCAGTGAGCAAGTGTATTCACCCATATCTTCCCGAGTTACGTTCATTATGTATAATGGAGGATTTGAAATGGTACCACCGACGTACTTCTTCGTGTCGTTCAGTATAAGGGGTCTGCCATCTTTTGACCTTGAAATAAAAAAAAATGCTTTCAACGCCTTTCTCTAAAATGCTTTTTTTCCAAACGAATTAATAGTACGAGAAATGAAGCATTTTGTTTGCTTGAAATTTTCACAGAAGGTAGGGATCACCTTCTGTAGCATGCTGGACGGAAAAATTGCCATTTTTTGAGCTTAATTTCCTGTACTATAAACATATTCAGAAAGATAGAGTCAAACTTTCTTATAAGATAGAGTATATTAACGGCTAATTTTGTATGTATAATAACTCACCAATAAGCTGTTTTGAGCTCTTGAGGGTTTGCAAAGTATACACACTGAAGGAAGGCGCTGGTGACATTACTGTCTGTAGATTCGTTGACCACTGCGTATTTTGGCTTAACTGTTATAACGGGTGGATCTAATAAAAAACAAAGTAAATAATGTCAATTATTTTCTTTATAGTTTTTTTTGTTACAAACTTACATCGGACGTCTAAGATTAAGTTGCTGTGGAATTCTGGTTCGGCATTTTTTCTCATAACCTCATTTTCGGCGTAGCAAAATATCGTTCTGCCATTTTCCCAATGCGTGGCCTTGAACGATAGTGAGCTGATGGTAGTAAAAGTACCGTCTTTCTGTAAAAATATTAAGATTGTTTAGATTATTATTACCAGGTGCTTATAAAAATGTCAGATTTTCGTAAAAAATTTAATCAACTAAAACTTAAGCCCCAATTCTACGCTAAATTACTTTACAAAGCAAAAAAAGGATCTTTAATATTACCATTTCTAGTATTTCATATTTTCTCGGTTGAATAAAAATAGTAGAAGTAAAACTAACATCAGTTGCCATCTACAACATTTTGTTTTCTGTACCGCGAAATTTACATATTCATAGCACTTGAAAGCTCGACATTCGTAAGCCAATTCTCCTTTTAGACCAGGCAAATTCGCCACAAATTTCATGTAAGGTGAATTTAAGCGAGTTATTGGTCATGAAAAGTCAATTTTTTTGCCACAAATGTCAAATCAGTGACCACGGTAATAACCTCCGTTACCTTTCAAGAGGTGGGGTAACTGGCAGACAAGAGGCTAAAGAACCATCCTTTATGTCGATCCAACGTTGTCAAATTTAGTAGTAGGTAACTACATGTGGCGTCCATGCAGCCTTTAACCTTCCAGTAGGTAGCATACTAAGCTCACAACTCAGAGGTCCTAGGTTCGAAGCCCGGTTTGGACCTGGTTTTTTTTTACTTTTTTAGTTTTCTATTTCTCATTTTCTGATATTTTTATACATAGTTACACTTTGATCTGTGTCAGTTGGCCGGGAAGCGATAAATCTCAATAATTGTCCCTTCACCTTTCTCAAAAAAATATTTACATGTGCTTATAAATCAAATAAGTAACGAGAGAAAACTAGACGCAACATAATATATTGGAATGACCAGACTTCACCCCCAAAATTTATTCACACTATTTAAATGAAAACCAGTATAGTTGTTTATATAGTTGAAATAATACCCTTCTTGGTGTGCGTCATCGATTGTTAATGTCTTTCTAACACATTACGTAGAAAGAAGTGGAAAAAAAGGTCGGTCTGTGATTAATCCTAATCAAAATATCACAATAATGAACCGTCTAAATGCATTACAAACGTTAACCCTAATCTTTGACTTACAAAAATTTTATTGGTTGATGTTTAGATTACGCTCAAGCTCAACCTATCAATCGAGAGTTTAAAATACTATGAAGACGTTACTTTCGTAGCGGCAATAAGTCTTACGTCTTTTTCTTCTGTCACACTGACAGTTCTTGATAGGTCTGTACTTTGTTGTTTACCGTCAATTATTATTTATGAAAAGTGAATATTAATCTTATTGTTTTATTTATATGAGTAATACAAAAATATGCATGAATACACAGAAAAACATCAGTATTTTGAAAGTTCTCAAGTATTTTCAGTTAGAAAAAGAAGCTGATGGTAATTATTCATTGCATAGCCTTTTCGAATTTGGCTTAATACAATCCTGATGATCTTATTTATCAAATTTAAGGTTAGCTAAATGTCAAAATAGGAAATAAAATAAACGACATGCCGAAAACTCGGATATATGTCACAATCGATGACGCACACCAAGAAGGGTATTATTTTAACTATACATTGACTACATAGCCTTTGTCTATATTAACTACGGCTTTTTTTATATGTCTTGTTGCATTACCAACCCTGCTTGGCTCTCAATAATTGAACATATTCTTATTTTCAAAAGTCCCGCTAAAAATAATTTGACAGGAACGACAGTCGCTCATTTGGCAACGTTGGATCGACATAATGGATGGTTCTTTAGCATCTCGTAACTGGCAGTGGTTCAAAATCCCCCCTCTTGTTTCTAAACTGTATAATTGACATTTGAATCTCTTAAGGCGGAGGAATAAGTACGAATGAGAGTGGGAGTCTCTTGAATAATCACTCAATATAACCTTAACTGAAGAATATCCCAAGAGATTAGAACTATTTGTTAATATTGGACAGACTCTGATGAATCAGTGATGCTAAGAATGTTGTACTTCAACTGTCCACGACAGTTGACAGTTGACAGTTGACAATACCCCTGTGGTAAAACAATAAACAATAGACACGATGAAAAATTATCAAACAACAAACAACTATTAACCTATATTAAGTATATATTATTATAAATATACAATTAAAATAACTTTAAAAGTACACTAAAGCAAAACCAACTAAACTCAAACACGATTTATCATTATAAATCATCATAAACTCACTATTAAGTACCACATGTTCTGAACGCTTTGCTTTTTGTTTTACCACAGGGGTGTTGTCAAAATAATTTGTGACGTCACGTGGACATGCCTTATAGGTACTTAACACATACAAACATCTTTTAAGGTTATGTTGTGAGATTTACAGCCAATAATTATTATAACCACACTCCATTTTAGAGAGTAAATAGCCGCCTGTTACCGAAAATCGTGACAATGAGTTTCATACCTTCAAATAATAATTAGAAATTACAGATAAGTATCAACGAGCACATTTATAATATTTATCCACAAGCTGCAACTACTTTTACCGGACTGAATCGTTTGAAAGCCACTTAAGATACGACATCCAAAAGTTAATACTCTCTAAAGATTTGTTTAATGTATGTTTAATCCCGCCTTTTCATTTGCGCTGGCTTTACATACTTCGGTAGCATCAGGCAAAACTTTCAAGAGAAAATATTTGTCATTCCATCCACTCTACGTACCGTAGTTTTTCCTTTTCAGGGTCGAACTCGCGTATGAAATAACTTTGGTCGAATCGAAATTGATGGTGGATAAACTCAATATAGAAGACCGGGAAATTCCTATTAAAAACAAAAAAAGAAAAAAACAAATGGAGTTTCAATAGAAAGTATTTTGTAACAGGGAATCGCAAGCAGAGAAAAGGCGATAGATTAATATTACTTTCAATGACGTCTCAATCTAATCTGGACCTTTACCTTTATCATTTCAAGGACGATTGGTTTCCAGGTATTGGCGTATATATCACATTTTGATCCTTTTCAATCCAGCTAAGCTGGAACAAGTGGAACTTTCCGGTCAGAAAATCGATATTACATTTTATAGAATAAAACGCCAACTATGAAAAGTACATAGAGTAATGGAATGCAATAATCTTTTAACAACCAGATTGTTAATCGGATATTACAGAGCCGTACTTAAAATTGACGAAATATTTCATGATAATTTAATTTAACTTCTTCCCATTAATACTGATTACTTACATTAAATGTTATAAGCAAATAAAGGAATTTGCAGCAGAAAAGCGTAGAATAGTATTTTTATAAATGTATTATCGTTATTTTGTATTATTACATAATAAATGGAAAAAACATTTAGAGGGGATGTAAAAAAATGTTTTTTGCGCGATCGATCTTTTTTGTTTATTTACAGCATCGGTTGTCAGAACGGTAGGTTGTGTTCAATGGTTTCTAAGTCTAACACGTCGGTAAGTGATTTACTTACCGTTCAGACGTCGGTAAGTAAATTACTTACCAACGTCTCAGCCCTACATACATTTAATATATTACTTGATTCATTACACAAAAGGAACAAAAATAAATAAGAAGATTTATATTTTTTTAATGAACAGAACCGAACAGAACAATATAAAAAGTAAGAAATAGAATAAAAACAATTTCACCAAAATGCAAATTATATTTTAAACTGATCGAGAAGTATAAATGTCACTTTTGACATTTCGTTCATTTCGAAGAAATTTAAATTATTTTATTCGGAATTTATTTCAATAGGATCGCACAAAAAATGGTATAAGCATCTCGAACGTTAAAGGTAATACCGGTCTCAAGCAAAATTGGAGGCTTCGCTACGCTCAGCCTCCAAACATTGCTGTCGATCGGTAAACAACCCTTACTGTTCTTGATACTTAAAATACTATATTAATCAATTAAATCAACTAATTTCAAAGTACCCTCTGTATCTGTAGAGTAGAGTATGGCGTGCCGTTTTGGTATTTAATAACACAAAAACAAAAATATCTCCTCTTTCAAAAATGTTTATTCCCTAATTATTCTGTTAATGAATTAAAATTATGTTTTTCATAATAATAATACAGGAATTTCCATTTTGAAAAACATAATGTATAGTTTGGCAAGTTTATCTGTAGCTACGGGGCGTCGGTAAGAGGCGAGGAAAAACATGGCGTATATCTGTCAAACGTACAAATGGCGTACGGTACCTATTTTACCAAGTAAAACTGAAATTACAAAGGTAACTGACAATACGAACACCACTGGATAAATCAATATTACTCAATTGACGAAGTGAGAGAGAAGATCTAACGCACGCGCTTGCCAATAAGAAGTAACCTGGTCGATAAAAATCACCAATTATGTAATCGGAGGGTGTGGTCATTATGGTTTTCGTACAACGTTGCCAGAGCTTTAAGAATCCCATAACAAATTTGGAAAAGTGTTCTCTTTTAATATTCATAAATTGGAAAATAATGTTAATAGAATAAATCCAAGGAAACAAGCACATTATGAAATTAACGTTCAATCATATTTTTAATATTATTAATAATAAAAAGACCCATTTATAATTATTATCACTACATAATCAGTTCTTCTATTTTTTTGTAGTTAAACGTGGCAATGTCGAACGTTTTCGACTGCATTCCTTTCACGGTTTCAGATAAACTTGCCAAAGTATAAATTGCCGATTTAAAATTATGAAATACATAATAAAAATTCATGAATTAAAATGATGAAAAACATAATAGAAATTCAATTTCCATTATGTATTGAGGTTGCCTATACTAATCTAATGCAAGTACCTAAAATCGTATAGTAAATGCATTACTGCAGAATAGGCAACCTGAATACATAATGTAAATTGAATTTCTATTATGTTTTTAATCATTTTAATTCTTGAATTTCTACTATGTTTTTCATAATTTTATACTGTATTTGAAAATCAAGAGAGAGTAAATTCCCAGAATAAAGACTAATTCGGTATGCAAAACTATAGTACAGTACGTGCGGTAAAACTTCAATATTTGTAATGCATTCTAAATTGTTTTTGTTAATTTCAATACAAAATTTATTAAATTTCTTGGACTATCACATTATTTTATGATCTTTCATTGTTACTACAGTAGGCCTAAGAGGATTAACGTGCGTCATAGGCGTAACCAGATTAGAAAGGGTTATTTAACGACCTCCGAATGGCAACAGCTTCTAATGACAGATATTTTGACTTAAATAGTGCTTAAGTTTCTAGAAATGCAGTTATTTGATTTTCGATAAACGTGACAAATAGTAGTGACTAAAAATGGAAGCAGTTTGTGAGTATACGCCAGTGAAAAAATTAAAACTAGACCATTTATCGCTCAATGAAAAGAGTGCTGTAGTGAATGTGTACCACTATTTTAAACATCAAAATCCCTCAAACACTATTGACAGTGTAGTTGAAACAACATCTAAGGCAATGGGATATGGAAAATCTACAATATATAGAGTTCTAAAGGAGGAAAAATTAGGTGGAGTAACCTCACCAAAGCCGAAACCAGGTAGACCAAAACTATCAAAAGTCAACGTGGACTAGTTTTTAAAAAATGCTATTCGTAAGCTTGTTCACTCATTTTTTATAAACAAGCAAATACCAACTTTAGATAAAGTTTTGCAAGCCATTACAAATGATGTTGATTTACCCACAATAAGCCTGGATAAACTATGGAAAATGTTACATGAGTTAAACTTTAAATTTGAAAAAATGGGCAGACACTCAATGCTAATTGATTCTGAAGAAATTGTATGTTGGAGAAGACAGTACCTCAGAAGAATACAACAAGCTCAAAATAAAAACATTTATTATTTAGATGAAACATGGGTTAATGAAGGACATTGTGTAGGAAGAGTTTGGAAAGACAAAAATATAAAATCATCCCATCAAGCTTTTCTAGAAGGATATACTACTGGTTTTAAGGAACCTATAGGAAAAGGTAAAAGATTAATTATTTGTCATATAGGCAGTACAAACGGTTTTCTTGAGAATGGTTTACTCTTATTTGAATAAAAAAAAACCGTTGATTGATAGCCAAAAAACGAGAAATTGAAATCCTTCGTTTACCACCCTACCATTGTGAGCTGAATCCGATAGAATTGATATGGGCTCAAGTTAAAGGTTATGTTGCCAGAAATAACACTACTTTCAAATTATCAGATGTTAAAAATCTCTTCAATAAGGCAATATCTGAAGTAACAAGTCAAAATTGGTAAAAATGTATTAGACACGTTACAGAAATAGAAAAAAAAATGTGGGAGCTAGATAACATAATTGATATTACTATAGAGCCCATTGTAATTTCTCTAGAATCAGATGGTGAATCTTCTGACACAGATTGCGAGGAACCATAACTTTAAAATTATCAATTTATGTACTTTAATTTTATTTTTAGATTTTTATTTTTTAAGATTTAATATTGTCGTATTTTTTGCATGTTGCTCGTCAAATTTTATCCTTGCGGTTGGTTTTTTTTCTCATATACCTACTTAATTGGTTTTTTAGCTCCTCATATTAATTTATAAATAGTTGTAATTATCTGTACATATTATATACATATTTTGTAAATAAACATATGCCTAAAACAAAATGCATAAAATAATATTGACTTTTTCTTCATTTTACCCAAATTAAATTACTACTTACGAATTATGTTTATCTATCTAAAACTGGTAATCTAGGTATAAATAACTAAAACAAATTAAATATTTCTATTTCCATATTAATTTAATTTTGAAAACGCACGTCTATGGTTTACTGCCTTTAACACTGATAACTGCAAAACATTTCTGGGAATTTACTCTCTCTTGATTTTCAAATACAGTTATAATCGGTAATTTTTATTATGTTTTTCATAATTGAAATACGTGTATTATTATTATTATTAGAATCATAATTGAAATTCAAGTATTAAAATTAGGAAAAGCATAGTAGAAATTCAATAATTAAAATTATGAAAAACATTGTACAAATTCAAGAATAAAATTTATTGAATAAATAATACAAAACGGATTTGTATTATGTTTTTCATAATTTTTTTTCTTCAATTTCCATTATGTTTTCAATAATTTTAATTGTTGGATTTCCATTATGTTTTTCATAATAATAATACACGAATTTCCATTATGAAAAACATAATAGAAATTATGGTTTTAAATGAAACTAACTGTTTCTAAATGACTCCACAATATATTTGTAAAAATGTGTAAATTGCAAGTGAATTGCAACTTGCAATTTACACATTTTTACAAATATATTGTGGAGTCATTTAGAAACAGTTAGTTTCAGAATGACGATGATATTTATATCGAAACAATTGTCAATTTACTTGCAATTTACAGATTTTTACAAATATATTGTGGAGTCATTTAGAAACAGTTAGTTTCATTTAAAACCATATGATGAGTAGATTCCACGAAGTGAGGGTTTATACAGTTAACTCAATAATAGAAATTACCGATTTAAAATTATGAAAAAATAATAGAAATTCAAGAAAAAAAATTATTTAAGAAATTATAGAAATTCAATTTACATTATGTATTGAGGTTGTTTATACTAATCTAATGCATTTACTATACGATTTCAGGTACTTGCATTAGATTAGTATAGGAAACCTCAAGACATAATGGAAATTGAATTTCTATTATGTTTTTCATAATTTTAATTCATGAATTTTTATTATGTATTTCATAATTTTAAATCGGCAATTTATATTATGTTTTTCATAATAGAAATTCCTGTATTATTATTATGAAAAACATAATTTTAATTCTTCAACAGAATAATTACGGAATAAAAATTTTTGGGAGAGGAGATATTTATTTTTTTCCTCTTTTAAAACGATGTTATTAAATACCAAAACGGTACGCCATAGTAGGGAGAGGGTGAGTGTAGGCCGCTTCCCTGGCTAAAGAAAGTACCTCCGTACATAATATGTTTAATTTCGGTTGAAGCTGGTCCAAATACTGTCTCTAACATCATCCTTCTTGTAATTATTTTACCACTTTCAAGTATATAAACCAAAAATCTATTCTGGCATGACATTAAAATGAGTTTTTCTTTTGTACGACCATCCATACGTATTTCAGTTAATGACCCTAAAGCTTAAAGAAAATGTTCTAAGTATCATAAACGTATTTTAAAGAGTTGCGGCTGCCTTCTCTCTAGCAAAAAGGGAGTGGTTATATAATATACTATAAATCTTGCTACAAAGTGATGAAAAGATCTGCATTCGATAAACAGAGTCGGGTCGAGCCAAATAAGATAATACAAAGGTTGTCTCTTACTTTGTTACTCGACGTTCTAGAACAAAAAAGATACTTAGTTGAAGAACTTTTCATTATGATGTTTCCAAAGAAATTTCTCTTTGTTCCCCCAGGAAGCATTTTTATCAATTTTTTCCCCACAATTTTCAGATTTCGTTTTTTCATCAACAATTTATATAGCAATGTGATCCGTTAATGTTTTTATGTCATACTAGTTCTTTATTGTGTTTTTATTGCTTAGTTACCAACTATCTAATGTCCCGTGCGGGCATAAAGTTCACTTTATGGCTCGCGCGGGCATGAACAAAAATAATTTTTTGTTCAACTTATTTAATAACCATGTCGTAAGCTTCTTTAGACTTTTTTGGCAACAGATTTTTTGTTGCTTTCTTTGCTTTTTCAATAATTTCGTCAGGAATTCCAAAATCTTCGTTCATTTTGACTTCTAACTTTGACACATATAAAAATTATTGTGATTTTATGACATTTACGTTTACTGATTTGTATTGAGATTGGATTGCAATAACGAACTAGTATGACATAAAAGTTTGTATGTACCACGGGCATAAATAACATTAATAACTATTTTCGCCTATCTAGCCGAAAAACCAGTCATATATAAGCACCAAGGCCAAGCCCAAGGGCGGAAAATTCTTAACCCCACGGCTTTTGAAGTTTTTCACCATCTGTCATTTGATTAATTTGACGTTTCACGTTTTCTATTATATTTTCCTATTTTTTGGTTAATTCGGTAGGCCGAAAAAGAAGTTGTGTGTAACACGTGCAGAAAACGCTTTAGCGAACTCCGGTCTCAGCTTATAATTTATTGTAATAATAATTGTCAAAGCTTGAATACCATACAAGATGCCGCTTAGTGATGATAACAACTTGTACAATATAATACAATTAAAATGACATAAAAACAATATAATTACAGCTAAAATTAATTGTTAAACTTTTGTAATTAATCCGCAGCAACAGAAAATATGCACGCGCTTATTACCATACATATTTGAAGCCCCAAGCTACACAAGGTAAGTACCAATTAATAATTCTTACCTCTTCTATTTGTTTCGTGCTTATGGGAGACTGAAAAAGAAAAGATAATATAAATTATTCATGTATTTTCTTTTAGAAAAAAAAAGTTCATTAATACGGTTAGTCTGATGGATAAAAAGATTTCTGGGATTTCATAAAACTTCTTTTTATGTTAAATTATGATAATTAATATATTCTTCGCTTGGGAAATATTTTTTTAAAACCCTTTTAACAGCTGTGCTGCTCAAATATTATGAAAATCTTGAGGTACAAGAAATTTGTATCAATCTGTCAACGCTGTAATTTGTAGATGGTTCTTTTCAGCCATTATCAGAGGTCTATAATCATATGGTGACATTTTTTGTTTCGTGCAAGTTTGTACTTTTCTCAATGAAGTCACCCATCCAAGTACTAGCAGCGCTCGATATCGCTTCACTGTAATTATTGCATTAGAGGCGTTTCACTACAGTGCTTGGTAATTTTAGTAGTTGAAGTACGAGAATCTTCTTATTCTCTTTTCAGTATACCCTTTCAGATGTCGGACGAGGATTCCAGCTCCCCTTTACTATTTCTTGCTAATCTGTTTATTGCATCTAGATTTTTTATAGTAAACTGTAATTAAGTGAGAAACAACAAAAGAATTTGACAGACGTCAATATTTTAGTCAACTTCAGAAAAAGTAACTTTCCGTAAATGAGACAAACTGTATACCGGGTGTCCCCTTATCGTATATCTCGGTTAATTGACCAGATAATTTATAAATAAAAAAACTGCATTGAATGGCATTAGAGTACCCTCCTAATGGCTTATACAATTTTTTTTACATTAGACAGCCCTGTGGTAGCTACCCCTCACTTTTTATTTTCAAATGGCACTTCCTGTATGTTATCATTGAAAATTGCGTGTCGTTCTATTTGGAATACAACGATAGCACACATTTGGTATTTTTGTCAATTAATATTAACAAAAATATCAATATTTCACAAAGTATGAATTGCAATTTGAAAAACGAACAGAAAATTACAGCAAGTGTTCAAAATTATTTCCTGCAGAGACCTTGCAAGCTGCAAAAAGTGTTAAAAGTGTTGTTGTGCAGACCCCGTCTAAATCATACTTGGAGTAACGCTAACAGTTGCTTCACGAATGCGTTCTTTTAGTCTAAAGCAGGGTCCACACTAAGCCGGGGTAGGCCGGGCGGGCTGACCCGGGCGGCCTAAGCCGCGTTGATGTAGACGCACCGGGCGGCTTTGCCGGGTTAGAAAATGCCGGCCCGGGCCGTGCCGATCCCAATCCGCATAAAGTAGGTACAGATCAAAGGAAGCCGAGCCGAGCCGAACAAAAAATATAAAGTGGGGACGTGCCGAGCGGCCCCGAGCGGCTTCAGTTACAATTAAACCTCCAACCGAACTAGACGAATTATTTTATTTTCGACTCAGTTTGTTTAAGTAGGGTTTTTTATTGTTCATTTTAAGTGATGGAGTGGAATGACGAACAAGTTTTAGTGTTAATAGACTTATATAGAGAACGTCGTCTTCTATGGGATAGTTCAGATTCCCAACATAAATTAAAAAACCAAAGACACGACAGTCTCACAGAGATTGCTGTGTCTTTTGGAGTGGATAAAAATGAAATTGAGCGCAAATGGAAAAATTTAACCAGCCATTTTGGACATAGCGATGTCATAGTCGGTAATCATTTTGAAAACACTAAGGACACTTTAAAAAACTTCTAAAAAGTACTCTTCAAAGAAGTCACCAGTCTTGGTGTTGAAACTAAATAATGTAGGTAGAAATAACCCGGTCGGCTTCGTTTTCGGTGTGGACGTCGTGCAGGCCCGAACGTACCCGACCGGCTTAGCCCACCCGGGTCAACCCGCCCGGCCTACCGCGGCATAGTGTGGACCCTGCTTAAGATCCGAACCTAGGTCGACCTTCACCGAGCTGATAATAGAATGAAACATATTTTATCATGAACTTAGTATATTAGAAAATATATTAAAGATGGGTTGGCTAAAAGAATCTTGGACAGACTATTTTTAATTATTTTTTGAGAAATGATTCTCAATGAAATATTACAACATCACAATAATTAGAAAATTTTGCGAGGTAAGTGTGCAGTGTAATAATGTTAGAGCTACTGATGACGGGACTCTCAAAATTCGCAACATTTTCTAATTATTTTGATGTTGCAATATTTTATTAAAAATCATTTTTCAAAAAATAATTAAAAATAATCTGTCCAGGATTCTTTTAGCCTACCCATCTTTAATATCTTTTCTAATATACTTACTAAATTCATGATGAAATATCTTTCATTCTATTATCAGCTCGGTGAAGGTCGACCTAGGTTCGGATCTTCTACTATTTTAACATCCTCTAAATCAGGGGTGTCAAACTCAATTTACATGAGTGCCATTTTTTCTTCGAGGCATGCTTGAGGGGCTGGCTTGAAAAAAGTTTGTTTATAAATCACAATGGAAATCTTTATTTAACGAAATATATAAAATAACATCAAATAAAAAAAGTTATATCTATATAATAGATAAATGATAGTTTGGTATAGTAACTATGTGATTGGTTGACCCCAGCAAAGCGGGCCGGATTTGAATGTCTTGAGGGCCGGTCGTGGCACGCGGGCCGTATCTTTGACACCCCTGCTCTAAATCATAAAATACTTCAACATAGAATTGTAACTCTTACGTTGTCAGCAGTGACTACTGTTTTAAAAGCCATCTGAATTTGGTCGCAGGAACTATTAATTTCAGCGGAAATTTTAAATATTAAATTGGGGGGGAATTTTATTTTTTTCTAAAATAAATTGACTTTACAAAATAACACAAAATGCAGCTGTTTATTAAAAAATATAAATCGTGCCTGATGGTATTTCGCCAAATCTTACGTCAACAAAAGTTTGCTAAATACTCTCTTATGTTCAGCTCTGATGCAAGTGTAGATTCCTCCAGTGACAGTAATGATTACTTTTCCACGCAATCGTCATATGATAGCCATGAAGATTTTGAAGAAGACGTGGATATGGTTGATCCTTCGGATTTAAAAGTTGATGACTTTATTTTGGTGCAATTTTCATATGAGGCTCCCCATAAGCCAGTTATTTTGAAGAAATTCATTGGACAAATTATTGAACTAAAACCGGATTTAGTTTTGTGTAAATTTATGCGCAAATCACCACAAGGGAAAAATATTTACGTATTTCCAGATATTGAGGACGTCACAGATATTAATAAAAATCAAATTCTGTCAAAGCTGGTTCCTTGTTCGACGAGGAAGATTCACTTTTTCTATTGAACTTTAAAAATCTGGCACAATTGTTTAAAACATTTTTTTTTTCGTTAAAATGAGTTTTTTATTTGTTTTTTAAGAGTTATGTTTTATTTAGATTAGTTTCTACCAAGGTTTTTGAAGTTCCTACTTATTTTTTTAAGAATTAAAACTTTAGTTTTGTATTAAAAATGTAAAATGTTTAAAATAATAGTACATTGTTTACCGGGTAGGAAAAGCTTAACATTCCTGGACGACTGTGAAGATTGCTAAGTCGAGGCGCAAGCCGAGACTTAGCAACACAGAGTCCAGGAATGTGGCTTTTCCTACGAGGTAAACATACTATTTTTCCGCAAATCGTTTAAAATTCGACAGATATTGATTGATTTAAAAAAAAACGCGATAATTTTATTCCCAAATAAATGGTGCTTTGAAATTCCTAATAAAATTACTTGGGTTACTATGGAAACGTATTGAGGTTGAATTGTCAAACTTGACGCTTATAAATTTAATTGCTGGTGTTCTCGAAAGTAAAATGATAAGTGATGATGAAATTTCCATTCCTGGGACTCCTCCAGAGCTGGTTGAGGCAGTGAATACTGCTTCATTAGAATTATTGCCAAAGAAATCAAGAGAAAAGTACGAAAATGCATACAGACGTTTTATGGATTATCGCATAAGTAAAAATACGAGTTCTTTCTCAGAAAATGTTGTAATGGCATACTT
>CAJUYI010003374.1:0-12379 GCA_910591695.1 Galerucella pusilla | reverse complement strand
TAACTACGCACTCTCAATATTCTCTTAAGCTCAATATTTAGAACCCAGAATTTCAGAGCATGAAATTATCATATTTTTAGCTCGACATTTCAATGAAAATGTAACACGAGCCATTCAAAAAAAAAATAAAAATCATAATTAGATGTTGTAGATGTTGATAATTAGATATTTATAATTAATAGTTATAGGAACTTTATAAATTGGGGTAAACTTCTCCAAAAATATATTGTTTGATTAAAAAAAATAATAATAATAAAAAAAATATATAGTTTTGAAGAACTTTAGGGAATTTTGAGATAAAATTTTAATCAATAAAATTATCACCTAATTTATTGTAAAAATCAAAATTTTATGAATGACATTTTAAAAAATAAATTGGCATGTTTGTCAAAATTGAAAGGTCGAGAGAAAAGCTAAGAAGTGACAGTGATTGAGTGAGATTGACAAGTGTTTTATCTTCGGATAACGAACCCTAAAATAATAAAAATATTGTAATAATAAGATAGATATCAAATATAAATTATCACCTCAATATATTGCAGTATATTATTGCAGAACAACTTTCCTAGATAACATTTCTCGAAATTTCTTAACATAAGTGTACCTACTTTACCATTTTCTCAAAACCAAATCTCGTATATTATTGTATTGTATATTGTACTATATTATTGTATATTATTGTGCTTTACTATATAGTGTGTTGGTGCATGTTTAGTTCTAGCTAGTTCGAAACATTTACTTTCTAAAAATAACTTTTCGTCAAAAAACTAATAAATATAAAATATAATAAATAAGTTTCCCATAGAATACATATACTTTGGGGATGACACTGTATATAAGGCAGGCTGACTTTTGTGAATTTTATAAGTTTCTCTCCTTCCGCCATTATTTTAGCAATACAAATTACACAATATCTAAATTATTTTGTTATGAGTTTTGTAAAAAATGCTTCACTCGACTTTAACGTATTATGATAATAATTATTTCATATTTTTATTCTCTGTCTTCTCATTATTTTCCATTTTTTAACTTGTTTTGCTGTGAATATTACTAATTATAATAACACATCTAATATGACGCTACAAGCTAACCTCAAACAACTGACACATAAAGAATGGTACTTTCTTATTCCTTATGATCAGCTATGTTGGATTAGGAATATTGGTAAGTCTTGATTTTATGACAGTCTCTCTCAAAAATAACACTAATCTTCAAATCCTTTATTCTTATCACTAGATTACAGAAAAAAATTTCTCGGTGACATGTGTTATAATCTGTATCTAGTATCCCGAGACTCGATAGCATTTTTCAGTTCGCTGTATGAGATAAACTATGATTCGTGAGTAAAAATAGATGATGTCTTTTTATTTTTCGGCTTAAAAAAAGGAAAATTCTCACCAATATGACCCCTAGATTCTAAGGTTATGTTAAAAATATTTATTAAATACAAAACAGGAAATTTTGTAGGTACTTACCGTAAAATTAAAATAACAAACTACAGGTTTTGAAAAAAACCGATTCCACCGAATTTATCTGAATGCAAACGATAAAACGCTTTAAACAAAACCAGTTGTCATAAGAGGTCAAAATAAATTCTTATGAATACAACCAATCAATCGTTTTTGGCACTATCTCTTTTCAACATTTGCAGGTCAAAATTATAGTTACGTTATGTTATTGCTTGAAAGAAAAATGAACCTACATATTGTATTAGTTGAAATAATACCCTTCTTGGTGTGCGTCATCGATTGTGACATATATCCGGGTTTTCGGCATGTCGTTTATTTTATTTGCTATTTTGACATATAGCTAACCTTAAATTTGATAAATAAAATCATCAGTATCGTATTCAGCCAAATTCGAAAAGGCTATGAAATCAATAATTACCAGCATCTTTTTCTTACTGAAAATACTTCAGAACTTTCAAAATGCTGATGTTTTTTCGTGTATCTAGGCATATTTTTGTATTACTTAGATAAATATAACAATAAGATTAATATTCACTTCAAATAAATAATAATTGACCGTAAGCAACAAAGTACACAACTGACAAGAACTGTCAGTGTGACAGTAGAAAAAGACGTAAGACACATTGCCGCTACGAAAGTTACGCCTTCATAGTATTTTAGCCTCGCGATTGATAGGTTGCGCTGGCGCGTAATCTAAACATCAACCAATCAAATTTTTGTAAGTCAAAGATTAGGGTTAACGTTTGTAAAACATTCAAACGGTTCATTATTGTGATATTTTTATTAGGATTAATCACAGACCTGCCTTTTTTTCCATTTCTTCCTACGTAATGTGATAGAAGGAGATTAAAAATCGATGACGCACACCAAGAATGGTATTATTTCAAATATATGATGTGTTTCTACTGTATATAGCTCAAATATTGTTTTGACAAACAGTTAATTCATGAATTTTTTCATATTAGAGACTAGTTCCTGGTAGAGCTATTGCCAAACTGAGATTGCTGGTAGCTGGGGTATCCAAAAAGAAGAAACCGGATATGGACGGCACTGCTACCTCTGATCCAATGAAGGCATGTGAAAAAGAAAAATGCGAAGATTAATAAAATGTTTATCTCATGTATTTTTCAAATATAAACAAAATTATAAAAATAACATTTTACTTTGAATTTTTGTTTTTTTATTGACTATTATTATTGTCATGACCAGTTCCTGTTAGCGTATTGTCAATTGACGTATCTTTTAAGGCTTCAGTGAATGTATATTCTAAATCCAAATATTTGGTAAATCCACACCAATCGACCATTTTGCCTGCTTCCGGCTCTGGTTCGGTACCCCACCATAGTTCATACTAAAACATTATTTTTATCAAATTCCACATAAGCTTCATTTGAAGTGTATATTATTTAATATCTATTCACTGTATCCTTATATTTTTCATATCATATAAATTTCAAATGTCATAAAATAATAACCCAGATAGCACACTACATCTCAAAGACGTCCAGTTTATGTCTTACTGTGGTCCAAACGTCCTGGTACGTAAAATGGACGTTTTCAAGACGTCCTTCTAACGACAAGTATGAAACGCCTTTGTAGGGATGTTTTAAAGACGTTTTTATTATGTTGGTAATGTGGACGTTCAACTCTTTTAGCAATTTTCAATGGGGCAAGTCACCAGCATCAATAAATTATTGAGCACTTGAAAGGTAGAGGGCGACACACACAGACGTGTATGTCATCCTTTAATATGTGGATCATATATATGAGTCAATATTTGGAATCTCAGATAGCTGTTGAATATCATGGAGAAAAGTTAGGAGAACTGTATCCTGTATCTATAAGTGCAAAGTAAAATTTTTCAATAAAGCCCACTTCTAAATCTAAACAAAGTGCGCAGAGCACGCACTCGCTTCTTCTGCCTCAGCCATTCTCAGACCATTCATCACTTCTGGAAGCCATAGTGTGAAGTATTGGGGCTAGAGACAACCTTTTCAGCATTCAAAGACTAGCCTGCGTACAGCAGATATAAAAACATGCCAAACAGCGGCTATGGAAGTGGTTCTACCCCTCCTTCTTTTTTAGAAATAAAAAATCCTGGTACCTGTCATGAGATAGTATGAGAAAGTGTATAGCTTCTTGAATAAATTTCATGCAGAATACATTAACAAGATATAATGGTATCACAGCACCATTACCAGATTAGGAAAGAATTACTCTCAACGCTATGAAGCAAAAGAAGGGATCGAGATTGATGCCTCATTGTAGATTCCAGGACACACTGGAATAAAGGGAAATGAAATAGCAGATGAACTAACATAGAGAATAGAGAATTTTGGGATGTCCGCAGGTTTTAGTTTAGGTCCTTCTTCTATCCAGTTGTCTCCTAGGCGTTGTGCCCTAGGATTCTGAATTGCTGTTCAATTCGCAAGTATGTGGATGGAGGTTTCTTCTATCATATTACAAAATCTACGTTCATCTTTTTCCACTATTTTGAGCTTTTTCAGGCGACGATGCCTGGTGATAATATTTGGATTCCATTCCTTCCTGTTGCTTAATTTCCTATCCAATTTCTTTGAAAACTTTTTCATCATTCCATCTTGTAGCATGTCCCAGGCTTTTTTATTCCTAATGGGCAAGGAGGATTTCCTTCCTACTTAGTCGGCATCTTTTCTTTCTGCAACACTCTCCACCACCATTTGTAGTAGTGTGAAGTTGAGAATAACTTCAATGGCCCAATCCTGACAAATCCTGAGCGTGCACTTCATTCGATTCCATTCCTAGTGTTGTTGGAATGTAATACAAAATAGTATTTTTTAGAGGCGAGAAAAGTACATTCTCCACGGCTAGCCGAGAATAGTATATTATTTCACCTACGACCCCCCCTGTAATCAGTCAATAACACACAGTCGGTATTAATGTAATGACGTCTATTACGCACTGTAAAAAAAACGCACAGTTGTAAAGTAAATCGCACGGCTTCCCTAGCAACATCTTAGCATCTGTCAATAGACGTCGCCATTTTATTCAAAATTTACTATTTGAAAACATTCGATATGGCCACGTTTAACTATGAAAAGCCCAAAGGGCTAAGTATATGTATTAATTATAATTGAAAAATGGACTTTCGATTATCAACAATATATTAATAATGATTAAACGTTAGTTCTTCAATGTGCTTCTTTCATTGGTAATAGAGTAATAGAGATGGAGTTTACCAAGAACCTCTAATTATGTAACTGTTATTTCTTATGCTTCTTATAAAAAATACAAGTACAAGTAGGTCGTAGGTAAAGTATAGTACGTAACTCGTGTTGTAAAGCATTTTACGCACTCACGGAATTACGCACGTTACTTTTCCATTCGTGCGTGAAATGCTTCTTACCACACACGTTACGTAATATACTATTATATGGAGGGAAAGTTATACTTTTCATGACGCGCTCGTGTTTAACGTAATAGAGAGCAAGTCATGAAAAGTAACTTTTCCTCCAAATGAAATATGCTGTTTTTTCTTCAAATGTCGACAAATTAATGCAAAAACTTCTCTTTTTGATAGTATAGTATATTAAAGTATAAGTGGATATTAAGGTCTTTGAAACACGCGCTCAAAATAGAGCAAGTGTTTTAGAGACCAGTTATTCACGAATACATTACGCTGTTTTTTTTTTAATTTGTGCACTTTGAAATTATAAATACTCGTATCAATTACTACTACAACAACAAGAATTGAAAATAAGAACTAATAATGTAAAATGGTTGAATTCGTGATGCTACGTATACCTTGCGTTGTCATGGAAATGAGAAAAAAATAAACTAATTTGCATTTTGTCTTTAAGATTTATTAATTCAAATACCATTCTTCTCCGATTTGAGAAATCGAAATAATAATATCTCAAATAATACCAACCGTACTTTCCATTTTCATTTATAAAATTGAAATTGTTAAATATATTGTTCGACTGAGGGTTTTGACGTTACAAAGTTCTCCTGTCAGATCAATAATAAAAAAATTGTCATTTAGACTTCGTTTTTCGAGTTGTTGATGTTGCCATGGTAACTTTAAAAAAGGCGCGTTTTTGAAAGTTCGATTCAAACACGCTGAGGCGTGCTTTAAATAGGTAAAATGGTTCACCGAAAAAAAAAAAAAATTTAAAACATAATTGGGTTTGCAAGGCGGCAGACCGGTGTCGGTGAGTAGGCACAGGTTGTTGCAGCAGTCTACATTTATAAATATAAACTTTTACTTCGTTTAACTATAAAGAACTTTATTGAAAACGAACATTTCTTTGAAAAAAGTAAAAATATCAACAAAACCCTGAAAAATGAATAACTACATTTACATTAACAGATTAGAAAAAACGAGTAACCAAGTAAAAAAGTCAAAACGGTTTAAAAAAATTACACCAATTTATTAATAATTTGCTAATAATACAAGATCTCCCTGTAATCGTACATTCAAAATAAATGTGAATGCGCCAATAGGTGTGCAGTGCGACATAAAACTGCCCGTATCTCTTAAACCGTTAATGTTATCGAGATGTCACGAGAGGACTTCATATCTCTAAAAATGATCACAAAAGCCAATTATTGCATTTATAACTGAAAAAAGTTTTACTTACAAAAAAAAATGGCGCATCCACCATTTAACTTAGTCGGCACCTGAGTTCACAAGTATGTTGTAGACTTGTATATCACGACAAAAAGTGTGCAATTATGGTGTTTATTAATGGGTAAAATATTACCAATTTCCAATCAGCAATTTGATAATTATTGTAAATAAAAAACCATTTTTCATTCCCATTCGTTAACAAAGGGCGTAAAGAAAAAATTTTATATGAAATACCATCATTATTTTTTGTCTTTCTATCAACTTCCAAGTTTTTGGTACGAACAACTCCTGGTACGAACTCCTTAGAAATATTAATTATATACCTAATTTTCTTTTGTCTGTTTTTTTTTGTTTGTTTTCCCACAATTAATACATTTGTAGACCTTTAGTACACTCAGACTTACTGAATTACTGCGCCAATATTTATAAAGAGTAGCCGATTCTTCATTACTTAAATAGTTTCTGGCTGCATGGGTACAGCCAAGACATTTATAAGCCTTTGTGTATAATAAACTATTATTTCATATTTTACCAGGGATATGTCTACTGCGAATGGACCTTAAGAATTTGACAACAATTTTTTTGCAGTCTTAAACTTCAAAATATTATTGATGGACTAAATGTCATATAGGGACTAATATAAACCTTTATCTACCTACCTTTATATTTGCTGGAGGCACATCAGACATAGGACAATGAGTACTGTCCAAGAAAACCAATAAATCATCGTAAAACAACTCACAATCAGTATCTCTCTTTATCCTGGAAAAAGTAAATTTTAATATATATTTGAAGTAATAATAATAGATAACATTGGTCGCGTTCATCACAACGTAGCGCTACCGAAGCGATCATCAATTTCCTGCTGAACGCGTGTTTTGTTAACTGATCAGATTGAGCGATGTGGTATCAGTCGCCATTTTTTCAATCAGAATTAAAATACGCTTTACGCTACCGATTGATGATGCATTAGCTGTCATTTATATGTTGGAAACTTAATATAAATATCTTTGTTTGGAGATATTTTAGTTTGTATCTCAGTGAAAATGAGTGAACAGCTGGAGGTGACTTATTATTTCATTAATAAATTGTCTAGTGTGTCAGGAAATTCAACTCTTTATATTATGCTCCAAAGTGGGGAGCTCTATTTATTGTAATTAAATCCCATTTTTTAATGGTTAGAAGTAATACCTATTTCATAATTGTCGTATATATCAAATAAAATTGAGTTATTGTTGTATTCATTGACATTTGTTACATATATGTCGATGGTTTCATTAGCACGTTCAGCAGAATTCCGAACTGATGGATCACTCTAAAAATCGCTACCTAATCAACATTGTTGGGATGAACGCGACCATTGAATTTGAAATTCTTACACTGATAAAATTTTATCGATCAAAACATTATCCAGTGGAAGTCTGCATGCTTTCAATACTGTACGACAATCTTTTTGGCTTAATTTTCCCATTCTCTTAGTATCGGCTTGAATAAGATATTCTTTTAGTCGATCTAAGTCATTCCACAAAAAACGTTTTAGCTCTGTTAAAGTCATAGCTCTGGAATAAGAAGTACTGATTACAAAACTTACCTACAATTTCATAATAGTCTAGTTAACAGTTTTTGAAAAACTGGTCTATATTTATTATATTTTATGTTCCTCGCTAGTGAGGAAAAGTATCACTTTGCGCACGTGTGAGAAGCTGCATCTTTTCACGAGCATTCGGAAAATAAAAATTAATTTTGATTAGTCACAAAATAACTAGAAACAAACGAACATTTTAATAAGTTATCTTCTGGTTTTTGATGTAATATGTATTATTTGTCAACGACATTTGAAGAAAAATTGAATATAAGTAATGGAAATAATATGCAACACCTTCTAAAATGATTATTTTCCTTATTTTCCGTACTGTTTCCGAAATACTAGATTATATAACGAGTCTAGGTAACATTTTTTAAACGAGTGGGAAATATTTCACAAGTTTGAAAAGTTGTTTTCGCCAAAAGATAAAAATTAATTTCTACTTATTTTTTCTTGACAACGGTAGCTGGAACGTTGAAATAAAGAATTTAAAAATATTGTGGTTTAATTTCCCAAGAAATTGAAAAAAGAATGAAAAACTATTTTTCCTATGAGCAAGCGATAATTTCACGAATTTGTTATGGATAATTATAAAACAATCGCAATATTATATATAGGTAGTGTGAAAGGGCACGGTAATAATCAAAATTTAATCTATACCTTGTTTAAACTAGGAGAAGCATTTTGAAACCTGAATCACAACACTATTAGTGACTAGATCGAAAGTGTGCTTCGAAAGAAAAGGGTCGTGTTCACATTTTGAACTAATTAACAATTAAGTACGTGACCTGTGACCAATTCAAATCACCATCGACCGCAGGCCTTTGCCAAATGTAACAATATTGTGAAAAAATTTGAGGTTATAATAAGTAATTCATGTCAAATTAGATGATAAATTATTATGTAGAAATTGCTACTATAATGTTCAAATTATTTTCTATTCTAAATGCAGATAAATGTGTAGCTAGTATTTCAGCCGAATTTAGTCAAATTTGGTTACCAATGTTAGAAAGAGAAATTTCCGATAATCAATTACCTGCGTTATCAGGATAGCATCATAAGTTTTTATCCAGGTTTTCCTATGATTTATCATTGGAATAGTTGTTAATCGATACACACTTCAATAAACAAAATCACCAAACTGAGTTATACATGTTTTGAAAACAAAAATGATCATACACAAAAAAGTGACAACAAACGCGTTTTATTAACAACATTTCCAAAATAAGCTAAAAAAGCGCTATCCCAATAAAAAAACCGTTCCTGGAACGTGCACTTCACTGGATTCCATTTCTAATAGACTATCATATCGTTAGAATATCATAAAATAAAATATTTTATTTCACAATTTACCAGTGGTGTGATCTACTATGAATGGACCTTAATAAAATTTGACAACAAAGTTTTGTAGTCTTAAACTTCAAAATATTATTGATTGTCTAGTTGTCATATTTTTTCGTTGTCTCAGATAGGGACCAAATATTATTTTATCAATTTTATTGCTAGTTAATCTTGACAACGGTAGCTGGAACGCTACCGAAACGTCGAAATAAAAAATAAAAAACATTATTGTGGTTTGATTCCCAAAAGAATAAGAAAAAAGAATAAGTAATGCCGCAAGGAACTTACAGAAGATATCTAAGTTCTAAGTTATGATATGAAAAAATTGTACTTTAAGCCTTGGTTAGTGCGAGTGTATTAATAACCATTAAATGAGAATTGCATACACAATTTTTTCTACGAACAAAAAATTTTATTTGAATTTAACAACATTGCTCTTATACCTTTTTTTTAATTTCATCTGGCAAAAATGTTTTAGATTTTTTTCCGCTATATCCTTTGGATATTTGCTAAATCAGTTTTATGTTAAATGCTAGGATTTCAATTTGATTGAGAGTTGTTCAAAGAACATGAGAAACACGTTTTCAGAAAAGTACGATACTTCTCTTACGGTCCCTCCAATCCCTAAATTGACCATAAAATTTATTATACAGTGCTATTCAAAAGTCCCATCCCCCCCTCGTATCTTTTGAACGGCTACACTTACATTAATGAAATTTGAAGGGTGAAAATAAAGTTTTGTAAACTTCTCTACGAATGGTAACAGGTCACTCTGGCCAATAATTTTAAATAGGACCTCATGGCAAGTGATATCTCGTTTGAAAGGCATTGACATTGGCTACACAGCCATATTAATTTTGTTTGGGTTTAAACTAATTTTGACGGATGAATTAAATAAATACCAAAATTGTTGAAATTATTTTTTTAAATTTAATTGATCAAATATCAACAATGGATTCTTATAGCAAGTGTTCGACATGTGCTCCGTCTACTTCCTGACAGTAATACATCCTATTAGTAAACTCTTGTCGTACTCGTTCGAATGTGTCAGCTGAAACTGCATTGCATTCTTCAATAATTCTTTCTTTCAAAACGCCAATGCTATCTGGTGCCGTAGTATAGACCTTGGATTTAAAGAACCCCATAGAAAAAAATCTAATGGTGTCAGATCTGGTGACCGAGGTGGCCATTCTATAGGACCTCGCCGGCCGATCCATCTACCTCGATATTCATCATCCAGGTAACGTCTTACTGCACCATAATAATGTGCAGGAGCACCATCTTGTTGAAATGTTATTTCCAGATGGCGGAATTCATCTGGATTATCTTCCAGAATTTCAATAATTAACGGCTCAATTGCATTTGTAACCTCTCCAGATACACTTCACCACTTAAATTTGAATTTAGGAAAACAGGACCAACTTTGTGGTTACCCAAAATACCTGCCCAAACATTGACTTTTTCTGGAAATTGGGTATGTTGTTCACGAAAGGTGTGAGGATTTGTGTCACTCCAATACCTTACATTTTGTGTAGGCAAAAAGTACTTTCGTCACAAAGACAAATTGTTTTGTGTAATGTGGGTTTTGACTAATTTTATTTGTCATACATTCACAGAATTCGAGTCTTCTGTCGGGGTCGTCATCCGAAAGGTGGTGCACCATTTTTAACTTGTATAGATGAAATTTATTTCTAGCCAACACTCTCTGTACTGTACTTTTACTTACTTCACAGATAGACGCACCTTCAGTTGAAGAGGAAGTAGGGCTTACTACCATTTCAGCAACTACTCTATATCAATTTTTTTATCATCACTAAATGTTTGTCGACCAGATCGTTTGGCATCTTGAACACTACCTGTTGCTTCAAACTTGTGAAGAAGCTCCCTCAAATGAGGTCTCGAAATAGGGCGATCTGGGTATCTCTCATTAAATAAACGTTCCGCTTCATGGAGATTCTTTCTAGATTCACAAATTATTAAGATAGCTGCCACTTTGTCGGCTTGAGTACGTACCATTTTGCCTATATAAATATGTAAACTCTTAAGCGTCTCGTTAAACAATAATAAAATTAAATACTTAAGCTATTTAGAAAAATTTTGCAAAGCAACGAATACTATTAAATTGAAAACGTCAATTTTTTTGACAACTAACCAGAGGCGGACTGAAAAATGTTCATTATTTAAATGTAAAATAATAATTTTGGTATTTATTTAATTTATCCGTCAAAATTAGTTAAAATCCAAACAAAATTAATAAGGCTATGTAGCCAATGTCAATGCCTTTCAAACGAGATATCACTTGCCATAAGGTCCTATTTAAAATTATTGGCCATAGTGGCACTGTGACGTCATCTATTACTATTACACGTCAGCTGTTACCATTCGTAGAGAAGTTTACAACACTTTATTTTCACCCTCCAAATTTTACTAATGTAAGTGTAGCCGTTCAAAAGATACGAGGGGGGAGGGGACTTTTGAATAGCACTGTATGTGTATATGTATAAACCTTTTTCGATTTTGCAGGTAATAAACTATTGGATACATTTCTTTTAAAAAGTGGAAGGTATCTACATTTTGACTAACGCAAAAGATTAAAAATAAAGATTTAAACAACTTGAATTGTTTTATTCCATAGCGCAGCCATTTCATTTTATTAAAGCACAGAAGCGACAAAAGTTCTAATGACATAAAATGTCGTGACTTCTAGTCATGTGAAAACGAACCATGCGACATAATCAATCGGTTAAATTTAATATAATGGGAGGGTAGCTACCTACAACTTATACTAAAAATATTAAAAAAATTTAAGAGGTGTCAAGGGACACCCGGATGGAACGAAGTTCCTTTCGATTAATTAGTGAAGGAATTGTACATATACATACACACACCGAAACATTTATATACAGGGTGCGGCAGATAAACGGTCAATTAGAGATATCTCGAGAACTAAAGGTATCTGAAATATGAAAATTGGCATGAAGGGGTTTTGAATAATGAGCTATTCAATGAAAATATTGCCGTAACAATTCTACTTCCGGTTATACCGGAAGTCGCACATAACTTTGTAATTTTTAATGGAAGACCCTGTATATTTTTAAATTTTAGGAATATTTACGTTATTCTGAAGATTTTTTGTTGATACTTCCCCATACCTATCTTGAACCGTTTTTGAGTTGTAATGTTTTTTATATGAAAATGACACTTTTTTACCATGTACATAAAATTCAATATCCTCTAATGTAATTTGAATAAAAGTTTAAATTTCCTAGGAACTATTTACCACACACCGCTTTATCGTTTACACTGTGAAGTTACCTTTTTTATAATACAGGGTGCTGTCAAAATTGGAATAAAAACGGAATCCACAATCTT
>CAJUYI010003373.1:0-23797 GCA_910591695.1 Galerucella pusilla | reverse complement strand
ATTTTAATGATTTATTACTATCAACCAATTTCAAATCGAGTTATACAGCGACATGAACACGCCCACCAGGGCTCACGTTTGCGTCTGCCAACTGTACAAAAGAATTAAATTTAAATTTTATTATTATTTTTATCCAAGTTTGTAAAAAATGACTATATTACAAAGTTTTTAGTAAATAACATGTGACAGTTAAACTTATAAATGAGGTAGGTAGAGCGAATAGTTTAAAATCTTCTAACAATAATATTTATTATTTTAAATTATAAATACTTTTAATTTCAATTTAATTTAGCACTAATCGGTGCACAATATTTTTGGTTAACCTGTCTTTCACTAACACAAATAGGTTCGAGGGTTTTCCCACACGTGAACATGCAACATACAGCTGCCCATGAGAAAAACATGGATTTTCCAAATCTAAACCACAAATGGACATTGTTTGGCCTTGAGACTTATTTATTGACATGGCAAAAGCTAAACGAATTGGAAACTGTAACCTTCAGAAGGGCAGCGCATTGAATAGCTGTATATGCATATATTAGTATATTACGTAACGTGTGTGGTAAGGAGCATTTTACGCACGAATTTAAAAGTGCGTAAAATAATCTACAACACGAGTTACGTACTATACTTTACCTACGACCTACTTGTACTTGTATTTTTTATAAGAAGCATAAGAAATAACAGTTACATAATTAGAGGTGCTTGGTAAACTCCATTTCTATTACTCTATTACCAATGAAAGAAGCACATTAAAGAACTAACGTTTAATCATTATTAATATTTATTGTTGATAATCGAAAGTCCATTTTTCAATTATAATCAATACATATACATAGCCCTTTGGGCTTTTCATAGTTAAACGTGGCCATATCTAATGTTTTCAAATAGTAAATTTTGAATAAAATGGAGACGTCTATTGACAGTTGTTAAGATGTTGCTAGGGAAGCCGTGCGATTTACTTTACAGCTGTGTGTTTTTTTTACAGTGCGTAATAGACGTCATTACATTGACACCGACTGTTTGTTATTGACTGATTACAGGGGGGGTCGTAGGTAAAATAATATAACTATGTGATAATACTCACATGTATATAGTTTAATTGGAGTTTTGAACAACGAAGCACTAATAATTAAAAAGCAGGAATAATTTCACTGTATTATATTCACTATAATATGAACTGAAATTTTTACTTCAGTCTAAGTAACACGTGGCCGGCTATGCTAACACCAAAAATTGAAAATAAAAATTCACTGTATTTCGTTTACTACAAAATAAATTCAACTATACTGTAGCCTCAGCAACATGTGGTGGTTATGCTGTTAAATTGTAGCTTATATGGAACGTTTGGAAGTTTGACTTAGCGCCATCTATTGAATACTTACTTAATCCAGTCAACAGATGTCGCCATCTGTTAGAATCGCTTAGAGCTAACAGAAGACAAATAATTTGCAATAAAATAATATTGCGATCATAAATTGAGATGTAAGCTATACTATCTTTCAAGTTGGATGAAACTGCACACGGTGTACAAATTTGATTAAAATCGGTTAAGTAGTTTAGGAGTCCATCGCGGACAAGCATGTGACACGTAATTTATATTTATTAAGATAACTCAAGATTCTATAAAATACATTTTAAACAAAACGAAAACGAAAGTTTCCATCTACCCTGTATACAAAAGATAAAAAACATAATAACGGACTTATGCAACACACTGTAGAGTTCAAGATTATTTCAAAATGAGGTCCTTGAATACATCTACTATTTCTTGATAATATTTTTTTTTTATATTTTTTAAAATAACCCTGATTGGTACATAATATAAAACGTAAAATTGACACGAATTTTTATTATTACTATTCTATTCAAATTGTCGAGTTTCATCTCCGGTCCAACTGACACAGCCAGCTTTGCAGATAAATATTTTTGTTTGTCATACTTACAAAATATTTGGGAACGGAAAGATAATTTTCAGTTTATTATATAAATTTTTGGGGGTTTATTTTTGGAAATTTTATCTCGATCCAATGAAAGATGCTACGATGTCATTGTTTTTCGAAATTCCCTGCATATATTTCTTGAAATTTTGAATTTTCTTTTGAAAAATTTTGACTTTCTAAAAGATTGTAGTACATCTCCCGATTGAGGTGGGCAGCGCCAAATGTTGGGTACCATGGAAGACTGAATTAATAATTCAGCAAGCTGTAAAAAAACTTGATTCGGCAATTTATTAATTTTAAAAATGTCAAAGCATTAAAAACTGTATCTTTAAGCTGAACGATGTAAATTTTTAGTTGTTAAATTCCAATAAAAGCCTTAATAGGTTTGAAATGGTCATTTTGATATCTTCAAGGATAAACGAGTTTGTGTGAGTGAAACTATCGAAATCTATTAAAAAAAAAAGTCCCAAACTTATGTAAAACGCCATGACAAACTATTTATTTTTAAATTATGCTTAAAAAAATTCATTTACATTCAATGATTGTGTATCCAACTGGAAAATTGAACCACGCTAGTAGTAAGTTCCCGGCTTTTGGTGATTTCTATGAGAGATGAGAATAAAATAGAAAATGAAATTGATTAATTATTGTAAAATGTAAATTATTGTCAAGTGCACTGATGAGAACTGCTCGGAGAACTGTTAGTGGGACATCAGAAAAATACGTAAGAAACATTGCCGCTACGTAAGGTACGTCTTAGAAACTAGTAGTTCCTTCAGTCCTATTTCCCGGAGGAATTTTAGGATGTCTGCAGGCTTCAACTTGGGTAAATGTTCCTTTTCTATCCAGTAATCTCCCAGGTGCTGTGCTCTAGGATTCTCAAGTGCTGTGCAGTTGGAAAGTATGTGGATGGAGGTTTCTTCTTCCATGCCACAAAATCTGCATTCTTCTTCCTCCACTATTTTGAGCTTTTTCAGATGCCCATTCAGACGACAATGTCCCGTTAGGATCCCTGTTAAAACTCTTAGCGCAGTTTTACCTTGACTTATGCATTCATTTGATCACAACAGGTTGTAATTACCCAGAAGAGTATTTGATTGTATAAGCCCTACTAGTTCTTTCCAGTGGTCAAATCTTCTCTTTTTCTCGGCTTTACCTATTTCTTCCAATATTACATTGTGGCTGATTCCGCAAAAGGGTTCAGGCCCCCAGAAAGGTTTTTCAGTCCCCCTTTTTGCTAGTTCATCTGCTATTTAATTTCCTTCTATTCCAATGTGTCCTAGAATCCAGTGGAGTGACTATATTGTTATCGCCTAGCTCATTGAGTTTGTCTAGGCATTCCCACACCATTTTGGAACTGATTACGCAAGAGCTCAGTGCTTCAATGGCTGCTTGACTATCCGACATTATGATGCTAGTTTGTCTTCTGTATCCTTTATCAATATTGAACTGGGCGCACTTTCTTATGGCGTGGATTTCCGCTTGAAAGATACTTGGGGTTTTTCCCATGCTTTCAGAGTGCTTGGTTCCTGGCCCAAACACTCCCATCCCAGTTTCTTCTTTTGCTTTTGAGCCGTCTGTGTACCATTGAATGGCATTCTTTCCAAGTCTGGCTATGGTATTTGGATTTCATTCCTTCTTGTTGTTTAATTCCGTGAAGAATTTCTTTGAAAAGGTATACTTTTTCTTCATACCGTCTTGTGGCATGTCCCAGGTTGACTGATTTCTAAGAAGTGAGGAGGTAGTTTGAATGTTGTGCGTTGATCTGTCAGTCAGTCAATCCTGGCAAAGCTTATAAAACGTAAGTAGTCGAAGGTAGACAGAAAGGCGTTTGTTTAAACTTAAACTGGCTATCTTTCAATGTCTATATACTGATTAATTCAGCCGCTGAATATCTTAAATGAACAAAGTTCTTCCTCCATTTAAAAAGGTTTCAACGTGATCTTTTTCTATCTTGAAGTGCAATTCTAACGAAAAAATTTAAGAGAATTCGATGTCGATCTGTTCAATCCAGAAGAAAAATCGTTTTAATATTTCATCTGAGCCATTTCATAAACGATGACCAGGCACTAAATAGGCAAAAAAACACCCTGTAAAACACACCGAGTATCCCTGCGTGCAGTAAATCAAAGAAAATATGATTTGTTCCGACGTGAACTTTCATTCGCAGCTAGACTATTATAAAAATCCGCAAAGGGATGTGATAGGTGAATAGTCAGAGGCGGAACTAATAGTTTTTGATTCTTCTCATTTTGATTTATTTATTTTAGTAAAAACAGAAGAAACATTGAAAGGACTTGGAAGTACATTTTCAATTAGTTGAATTTATGAACATCGTTGTCGGTATTTGTAGATAAGACCCAATTTAAAGTCAAAAGTCTAAAGATAAATGTTTTAAGCTGCATCTGACGCGTATATGAAGATTTTATGGGTTTTACCATAACAGTTATGGATATAAAATTTAATTAGTTTGAGATAATAACAAAAAAAATGTCGGACGCAATCGGAGGTACTTTATGGATTAGGGAGCTGCAAGAAAATCTTGTATTGTTATTAACTTTCAGGGCGAGTTGTACAATAAACAGTTATCTCTTAAACTTATAAATTTTTATTGTGGCAATAACTTGATATAGGTACTACTATTGAGAACTATTATCTATATTAGGGGATGAAAACGCTGGTACGGAAAATGCAGACTGGATAGATGACGATGAAGTAGATGGTAATTTCGACCATATAGAAGAAGATACTGATAAATAAGAATACTATTTTTTTATGTTATTAAAGATATCTATTGATTTATTTAGATTTTATTGAAAAAATAAAATAGATATTTTTTAATATTGAAATTTTTGTACTTTCAATCAAAATTTGCTATTTTGGGGGAGGGGTATTTTGATTTTGTGACGTAATATTGATAGGGGGTCACAGAAAGTGTGACACAGCGTGACAACCGGGGGAAGAGGGTCTAAAATTCCCAATTTCAGCGTGACGTGTTTTATGAACGGCCCCTTTTCTATCTCCTCTTAAAAATGAACTTCGTTTAGGAGATCTTTTGTACAACTCGCCCTTAACAGTGTATATGCTTTGATTATTAGAGTACTTGGAAAACCCATCCTTTGTTAATGCTAGAAATAAAAAATTTGTATATAAAAATGACCCAAATATTTCACAACATCTAACAAATCTGCATTAAAGAGATTGCGCATCTGTTGTGTCCCACATTTGGCACAAACTCTCTATTATTATAACTTAAAAGGGTTTTTCCGTCTCGTTGAATTCATGATGAATTTTTTAGTATGCATTCTTGCTTTCCCAAGATATATTCTGATAAATCCAAATTTATATAAAGTTCACTGGCTATGGCATATCACACGTTTCCTTATAAATTTTCGTGGTCTTAGAAAATGCACTACCCTTATTTTATGGAATGAGTGGAGGTTGGATTTATTGTCCGTGAAGAATTTAAAATTTTTTCAGACCACCAGGACTCGCGAAAGTAGGTACTTTGATAACCAAAACTAAGGAACTAAGGAGGCCGGACATAGTACCAAATTGGTCTAAAATTACGCATTATTGGAAAATGATCACTTATAATATTAATACTTTTCAGTACTGCGTTTATATCAGCTGTTTGTAGTGTTGATAATATTTATCCTGAGGTTATCAATTTCTTGTTGAATATCCGGCCGAGACCTTGACCTTTCTAGACGTTGTTAGTATTCTATCGTTGCCATAAACTGTTGTTCAACATTATTTATTGCATCTAACTTTTCATAGTTTGTTAAAATTATTATCACTTTCACTAGGAGTATTGTTTTTGAAATACAGTATTGCCCAAAATGAATAGTACTGGAACTGAAACTCTATGTGCGCGCTGTCATAACCAAGTTAACGGGTATAGACCTGTCAAGTAAACGTTGAATAATTAATTACTGGGTCCTAATTGTTAAAAATGGTGTTAGATAAATAGGAAAAGGTAGAGCATTATTTTCGCACATAGGGAATCGACCGACATAATGGTACACTTGTGCGATACGTGACTTCCCTTATCCTTCACATTCTCTAGACGCATACATTTGGCGTATGACTATCCTGTCGTTTTCAAACGGACACCACAAACCATCGATGAAATAAAGGATTGCCGTTAAAGTCTTCCTCGCGGACCCGAGACAACCCTTATTCCATAACGTGGCAAGAAATTTGGAACATCGGTATGAAGTCTGTCTTGAGCGAGTGGGAGCACATTTTGAATATGTAATAAAGTGTCAATAATATGTATTTTGTAAAACAATGGAATAATTACAAGTTCAGTACTGTTTATTTCGGGCTATACTGTATTACTATACATTTCAGCCTTATTCATAGTCACAGCGTTGAAAGCTATTAAATATTCTATTAACAAGTAGCCTTTAACATGTTACTAAATCTGTCATATTCAATAATATTCATAGTCCATACTTTTGTTGCTATGTGTTATTAGCGGAAAAATATGCATTGTTTTTGCTAGAATACATCATTTGTTCGGCTATGTCAGCTATGCAATTGCTTGGCGTTTTTTTCTGCTTTTGCAGATGTTTGTGCTTATTTAAATAATTTCAAGATTGTTTTAACATATATTTGAGTATTTTTACAATTGTTCGCTTATTGTTTTGTGTTTTTGTACTTGGTTGCGCATTTTTGAGTGCCTTTGCGGTTCGTTGATCGTTTCTGAGTGCTTTTGCATCCATCCGCTCAGTTGTTTGTGTCCATTTAAATGATTTTCAAATTATTTGAACATCTTTCAGTATCTTTACAGCTGTTCGTTTAATGTTTTGTGTTTTTTGCAGTTGGATTAAAACTTTTTGAGTGTTTTTGGAGTTGGTCGCGCATTTTTGAGTGCCTATGCGGTTGGTTGATCGTTTCTGAGTGCTTTTGCATCTAATCGCTCAGTTGTTTGTGTCTATTTGAATAATTTTCGAATTTTTTCAACTTATTCCAGTATCTTTACAGTTTTTTGTGTTTTTTGTAGGTAGTTTAAAACACTTTTGTGTGTTTTTGCAGTTAATTAAGCATTTTCAAGAGCCTCTGCGGTTGGTTGATCGTTGGTCGAGTGTTTTTGCATCTACTCGCTCGATTTTCAAAATTTTTGAGCATATTCAAATATCTTGAAAGTCTCTTGTGTTTTTTGGAGTTTTTTAATACTTTTTTTCTGCGCTTTTGCAGATTATTATGCTTTTTTGTGTTTTGCAGTTAGTTAGGTTAGTGATTTTGAGTGCAGTTGAAGCTACTCACTAATATTTTTTGTGTTTTTGCAGTAATTTCGCTTTTGCATCTACTCGCTCGATTTTCGTAATTGTTAAGCATATTTAAGTATCTTGGAAGTCTTTTGCGCATGTTTTTGTGTTTTTTGAAGTTTTTAAATACTTTTTTCAGCGTTTTTGCAGTTGATTATGCTTTTTTGTGTTTTGTGGTTAGTTAGGTTAGTGATTTTGAGTGCAGTTGAAACTACTCAATAATTTTTTTTGTGTTTTTGCAGTAATTTTTGTCTATTTGAATAATTTTAAAGTGTTTCCCTACAAAATAAAAACCCAAATTAGTAGACCATAAAAGAACCAATTTATTTGTCTGTCCATTAAGTAAAAAGCTCCATTCATTTCATTAGTTTACTTTCAACATAATATACTTTATTTACACATTTCAAATGTTAGTGTACTAAAAAAGTACATTTGCCGTGCTAGTGTATTTTTTTAATTGAATTGAATTTTCTCCACGCTTTTTACTCTGCTCGAATATATAATTACTGTGACATTTTTATCACGCAAAATTGCTATTACTCCTGAACACATGGAACTCCGTTTGATTATTTTTTTATTGTAATAATTTTGACATATTTATTCACGTAACTAAATTGAGAACTGGTGAAAATAAAGACATACATTTATTATAAAGCTCGAGTCAATTTAAAGTTCCTGTCACTTCGAGATTATGTAGGTGTAATGTGTTTATATATGTCAAAAACCGTTTCCTCTGTTATGGTCTGTATACAACAGCTTAATTGAATGTTGGGAAGCGGCTGAGCTGAAAATTTTAGGACCCAGTGACACCTACGGCCTAACGACTTCATTGTGTAAATTGCAAGTAAATTATTGACAATTCCGAGCCCCTTCTGGAGGTAGTGCAGTTAGGGTCAAGGGGGGAAGAGATAGTTCAGCTCTGTTCAAAACGAGCGCTTAAAAAGAATTTGCAAAATTATTCAAGTGAACAGAGCAACTGATCTGCTCGAGCACTAAATAAAGTTCAATAAAGTGTTGAACGTAAGAAAAATCTGTTAAGTCGAAGTGTCAAATTTTTGAAATTCCATAACAATTTTGAGCACCCCGCTGAATCCGAAAATGATCATAAAAATTTTAGTAGACATCAAGTTTAGAATTTGACTTTTTTCCGAAAAATTTTCTCTCAACTTTGACTCTATCGCTTTTCCGCAATTTTCGTTTTAGAGAGAAATTCATCACCATAAGATTTAAGAATGGAGGATAATGAAACAAACTTATCCTATGATATTGGTATTAGTTCAGAAAATAAAAAAAGAGCAGAAACGGGTGAAGTGAACATAATTTTTAATTTTATTCAACTAATTTAATTATTTTAGACATCGATTTTTATAAAAAAATTTTAAAACATTGTTATTGTTGAACATTATTGTAAACTAAATGATAAAAACAATAAACAGTACGCTAACCTAACTTTCCTCAACTTATTATTTTTGTGCATTTTTTTTAAGATTTTCTGCTCACTTTGTTCACCCGCGACACCCGCTATCTTAACAGAGCTGAACAAAATGTGAAAAGAACACACAATTGAACAAACTGACTGACAAGACAACTTGACAAGCCAACTGACAACTATTTCTTAGAACATAAAATTATATTAGCAATTTTGTATTCTTCTCTTTTAGACTCTTTTGTCAATTTTGACCTTCACTTGCTCTGATCGGTGATCCTATGAGCATGTGCAAATGTCATTACCAAATCCACTCCATGTATCATTCATGAAAAGGTAATAGATTGCTTTCAAAACGTAATAAGGTAATAGATATGGTTAAAAGGTAATAGATCTATTACGAACGTAATGACAGGAACAACACTGCGGTACACCCATGCTCAATCCCTTGAGAGATGGGATGGAATCAAAGGATGCAGTCTTGCCAGGATCACCCTGGGCGACCCTGGGAAGCTGGCGCCCAAGTAATATTTAGCGATGACCAGGGAAAACCTACGTTTAACAGTAGGTTTTCTGACTGGCCACTGTCAACTAAGGAAACTATGGGGCTAGTGGACACACCTCTATGCAGGATGTGTGAAAAGGAAGATGAAACTGTCTTATGCGAGTGTCCGGAGTTATCGTCAATAAGAGAGTGTGTGTTCGGTGAGTCTTGGCCTACACCTGCCGATATAAAGGAGTGGATGTCTCCTAGTAACCTGTCCACCTTCCTGGGAAGGACAGGATGGACGATCAGCTAGGAGGACAACTCCTCGGGAGGATGTACAATGGGTCACATGTGGCCTAAGTGCTGTGAGCCTACACTCACCCTCCCTACTCTACAGATACGGATACAGATTGATAAATTATTATGACTTTGTAGCCGAGTGATATAGGTTTGGCTGCGAAAATTATGAATTGTAGGCGTAGGGCTCAAATTCTGGACACTGTGACACTATTTTTTTAAAAATTTTTATTACTCTGACATCAAATTTATATCCAAAACTTAAACCATTTCAATAATAGTTATTATTATTATTAGGGACAGTATTTTTGCCTTTAAAGTAAACTCCAAATACCCTTTTTTTATCGATTTCATTTGAAACGTTCTAAATTAATCCGTTGAATCAACATTTGCAATTTAACGTAATGAATCGTTTTATTGGTGCAATTGTTGAAGACCCTGAAAATCTGTTGATATTACAGAGTAAATTAACTCCGAAAAGCAGAGATATTGCCAGACAGTGTCGAGGGAATAAAGTGGGAGCTTTGAAGGGTAGAAAAACTGAATTGTCTAGAAGTGGAGTATTAACAAAGCTTGGTGAATGAAACTATTTTTTACATAAGTCAAATTTTTGTTATTTCAACCTCCGTACATGATAATAGTTAGGGAGGCGAATAGGGGATTTTTCGGGAATACTAGAGCGTGGCTGTTGTTGAAGATACGAGAAATACCTTAGAACTAATAGAACAAGTTTGGAAAGTATTAGCTCTTAGCTCTATATGTAGTGACGCGCGCCTAGGATAGACGTTCAGATTAGTAAAAAAAAATCGATAGTCTGAAATACTCGAGCGCGTCAGATTAAAATATTGGGGGCTGATCTTATACGGTCTTATTAATAAACACGGAGTAGCCTAAGACTTACTTTATTCTATGCCTAAACCATCAGTTTGACAGATACGCTATTAATAAACGCATTTTAGACAGGGAATAGGCTACTCCGAGGTTAGTCTGGGACTAACTTTGGTAGTAATTTTAATATAAGGAAATAGGTAGTTTAAACTCGGAATAACCTTCGACTAAATATAATTTTAGTTTTGTTGAAATGTCAATTGTGGTATAAATTTGTTGTCATATCGTAATTCAAAATTTAGTTTGTCGTTTTTGTATGATCAGTTCATATTATTATTCAGTTTATTATTATTAATTATGTATATTTACTAAGTATTTGTGTTGGTTCAGTGAGTAGTAATTATTTTGCGATGGAAGGAAGATATTATTATTCGGATGATTTGAGAATGATGGAAGGATTGGAAGAAGCAGAGAATATTCGTCCGATCAGAAAAATTAACTGTTATAAAATTCGGGCTAATCCCTCAAAAACATTGTTATGAGAGGAATTTGCAGCTATCAAATCAAAAAAAGGAATATTTTTATCATTCTCTATTTAATTTTTCCTTTTCTTTTTGTTGCACAAATTTTTCTTGTACTTGCGTTGCATAGTAATCTGGAGTTTCTCCTCAGCACGCATTTTTATGATTTCTTCAATTTGCAAGTGAATTTCATGCAAAATTCGGAAATACTACTTTTAACACAAAATACAAACTGAGAGATGATAATGAGATAACTTGCTATTTTTGAAATTAATGAACAGAGCACTGACACTTGTCACAATAAAAAACAGAACAGATGTCACCATAACGTCACGTTATTGGTCAATTCCTACCATAAAACTGTAAATCTTCCTTAAGTCATGTCCTAATCCAGTAATAAGGATAGAGTAACTATTACCTCCTTAGTCGGAGTTTATTAATAGCAATTGTATTACTCCTTTAAACCGACGCTAGTCTCAGAGTAACTATTCTCTGACTAATCTAAGAGTAGGGGCGGAGCAAGAAATTTTTATTAATAAGACAGATAGTGTTTTAAGACCAAATTTAACTAATCTGACGATAAGATCAAAAAAAGTAATTTCATTTTACACAAAAAAGGTCTCTTTACATTTTTGTCCAAACTTGAAACTTTTGGACTTAAAGCATCATGAAAACTCAAACTCCCGTCTTTTTAGAGGTATTAAAAAAATTGATATGGAACAACGATGATTAAACTATGTAACTTTCATTATATTATCTCAATTTTTTTTTCCTAAAGCTTCTCGACAATTTTTGTGGACTCGGAAAAAGTTGCGCGTATCTGAAAAGTATTATTAACATGTACAGTTCCATTTATTTATATTATTCAATAACCTGTTGATCCTCAAATTATTTTTTGGACGTACCGTAAGCAAAACAAAGTGAAGAATTGAAGCAAAAAAGAGGAATGTGCGATAAACATGTAATACAGACCTTTTCGCTCAGATTAAGACAACCCACCAACATTTTTGTCAGATTAAGTAAATATGCTTTCAGGACACCGAGATAAACCTCCCCTTTGAAAATCTGACGCGCTCGAGTATTTGAAAAGAACTTTTTTTTTGCATTTTCAAAAATTTGTCGTAACTTATCGTCACGCCGAAATCATCAGTTTTTTTAAACCCCTTCCGACAATCTAACGCGCTCGAGTGAATTTTTTTTTTCGGATTTTTGACTACTTTATATGCCTACCCCCACCACGCAAACCGGCAGATTAGTATACCGTTGTTATCAGAGGCACTTGGGGCACACGTGGTCTGACGCGCTCGAGAATGCCCAAGCAACTGTTTTTTTTTAACATTTTTGAAAAGCCGTACACGCCACACCCACGGCTAAAATGGTTTTTTACCATACGAGCTTTTTTTTCGGAATTACTTCATCTTTCGATTTTGATAGGTCTCGACGGCACTCGAGAATGTCGCCATATATAGTGACCTCGCCTCCCTAACTATGAATAATGAATAGTAGTACCGTACATAGACCGAGTCCGAGTGAACCTACTATTCATTGTATATGTACGGTGCTTCAACTAACGTTGCATACAATTATTTCACAGCTGTGATGTATAATAAAATATTATTTAATACTAGAGAACGAAAAACAGTTTCAGACAAGTGAAATAAATAAATATTTCGTACTGTGTCGGATATAATACAGGAGAGGTAATAAAAATGTACTATTACTGTTATAGTTTCTCCTTTGTAGGACGACCGCTGTATTACAGTACATAATTTAAACTGTTGCTCACGTTCTCTCGAGGTTTGCGGCCTTGGAAAATACAGAGAATACTCTATTATTTCGAGCGTCGGGACGCTCCGACACATCGGAATGACTTTAAACTAGACTATGAAATCTCGGATAATTCCTAAGCATCGAAGCGTCGCGTTGTATTAAAATTGTACATAAAAATAGAAATTGAGTATATTATTTTTCATTTGATATCTTATTTTATTGGATATATCCTCAAGTTAGTTACAATATTGTCTTTAAAAGTTTGTGAAAATATAAAGAAATTGATGATATTGCTATACAGGTAAATATTAGTCCAGTGTCGCTATTCTTCGAATTCCCTGGAATTTTTACTCTCCAAAAAAATGTTGACATTTCTATTAAGTACTAAAAAATTTCACTCGATCTCAAAAAGCAGCACGTGAACTCTGTAACAAAATAGAGAGGAAATTTCTTTCTATGCTAGGAACACAAAACAGTCTAACCTACAAAACAGTCCAACCTTTATACTGTTTTGTGGGTTAGACTGTTTTGTGTTCCTAACATAGAAAGAAATTTCCTTTCTATTCTGTAACAGAGTTCACGTACAGTATTCTTGAAATCAGGGAATGGAAATGAGTGAGGAAAAGAGAGAACAGTGTTGTCTAAGTTCTCAAAATTGTACTACCAATCAAAACGTACAAAATTTTGACAGTATAAGTTAACTGTGCTGTTTTTGCCATGAAATTCAACTAAAGAAGATGTTTTCAACTTCAATCTAACCTTTTTCTCTTCGCGGCATTTTTGGTTTTGCGAAATATAACTGTGGTATACCTACACACATACAATATGCTATTTATGACCAACGAACATCAACAAGACAAGAAGGATCACTCTAATATCCTCCCATCGTTATGCCTATCTCGCTCGAATATCGGATGCTACTGAGTATAGAGCATATATTTTGGCTTTTTCTCTCAGTCATGACCAATAGAATAAAATTTCCCTAGGGAGTGATAATTTCCCTCATTTTTTGATAGAAATTTTCCAAGAATACTGCATTTTAAAATTTGTGGGAACCACGCCCACTTTTGATCATTTCCCTCTGAATTTCGATTCCCACAAATTCAGAAAAGCGGCACAAAGCATTCCAAAATGATGCCTGACACTATATGCTAAAATACCTTAGGTATTCAAAATTTTTGTCCAACTGTGCCTCACTGAATAATCAATATTTTTCGCTTCATTGTTTAACAACTTTTACTTTCATTTCACAATTCCGTGTGTACAGGGTTCAACGGAAACACGGATCATTAACTGACGTAAAAAAAGTACGAATGTTATTTTGTGTAAAATTTGTAATTTACATTTTCATCTTTGTTGTGTATACTATTCTTGAAAAGTATCGTTTGACGTTGAAAATGAAGATATAAAATGGAAACAATTACTTTGGCATTGTTTCAGATATACTGCAAGTTTATGTATTTCTTGATAGTCGCCGTTACGGTGCGATATAACAACGAGTTGCATTATAAAGAGAAAGTTAAGGTCATTATTTTATGTCAAGTGTACGACACAAAGTTTATTTTAGCTTAATTCTGTCGTGTCGTTTTAAGTCTGAATTAAATGTTAACCGATGAAAAAATTGGAGGAATGAAACATGTAAAGATATTATGTTATTAAAGTGACATTTTTTACATCACCTCGAAATTTTCCTTCCAACTATCGCATGTCGCGTGTCGCGTTTCAACATACATTATACGGTCGATATACAACATAAAAATATTACGTCTCCGTAGCCGAACGGAATGTAGGTTTGGATGACGAAAATTATAAATTGTAGCAGATGTTTTACGAATGTCAAACCCGTGTTTCAATGTGTGTTTTTAATATTAATATTCATAATAATTAATAGTTTTTGGTTAAAGATTTGTATATATATGTTGAAATAAAATAACTTTTGAAAATGGGTTGGTATACTTTTTTGTATATACGGTCGTAGAAAAAATAATGTTCCCAACTCATGCGTAAAGTGTATTTCCCGGGTCAACTGCAGTCGCGTGCGGGAGAGTATCACTTTCCGCACTAGTTGGGAAAATAACTATTTCCACTACTAGCTGTCAAGTTGACAATTATTGCTTCTTTTAGTCAACTGAGAAGTTGAATATCTCTATTAGTGGTTTATAATTTTCCATTATTAACCTGGGTCAATAATAGACAAATTCAAATATTTTGAGAGAGCAGGGTTAGTAGTTCAACATAATTTTGTATACCCAGGAGATTGTCATTAACATATTTGCTGCTTGAAATTACCTATCAAGATGAAATTATTTGATTACAAAATGTCATCAGTTCAAAATTCGCGCTCTACCAAAAATGACTGATGACATAACGAGTACGTTCATAATATATCGAAAATTGACAGTGTACTTGTCAGTCAGACCACAGAGTAAACGATTATCGTGGTGCGTTTGTGAATTCTTTTTAATTTTGGTCTCAAATTTGGCTAGTATGGTAAAAAATTGCATATACACCATGGTGTGTGTAGAAGATATCTATAAACCTCGCACCTTATTCCGCTCGGGACACAGCCCCTCGCGAAATAATCTTGGTGCTCGGTCAATAATAACAGTCTTCACCTTGGTGTATAACATAATATTATCCTCCAAAATTATATTTGCTCACTCGTCTTGGTATACATTGCATAACCTAAACATTCGTTTCAATTTTCAAACACTTCGATATCTAACTTTTTACGTTTGTTCTAGGTAAGTGAAAGTTTTTCAATCTACATGGTCGCGACATGAAATCAGTAAGTATTTTAAATCTTAATTGGAGCATAAAATTAATATATTAACCTCAATTAAAAACTGTACATGCTTGTAATAATATTTTTACATCTTGAGATGGTTTTAGTAGGGATTTTTGAGGATCTCAAATTTTTTCTCGTGATAAATATATTAACACTCAGTGATAATGTAGATTTCTAACGGCAAAATAATTTTTGTCCACGACCACCTAATAATAAGTCGATATTTTACCTCCTTACAAAAGGTATATGGTACCCATATATCAACTGTCGTGAATTATGGTTCATAATACACTGTAGTGTATTATGGTTCAAAATTCCCGACTAGAGATGGGGGTACAATATGAAATAAACTATTAAATCTGTGTATTTTGTTCAGGCAATTTGTTTCTGAAATATATCGTATCGATAAAATATCGAAATCTTTAGTATTGATACTTTTCATAACGACATTTTCTAGTATTAAGTATTTCAAAACAATATATTTATAACGGTACGTTGTATTGATACTTTGCACGGTATCGCCCATCTCTATATATGTCAAATTATTTAATTTTGACGTTAGTAATACCAAATTGTTACGAACTTGCTATATTACTGCAACGATGAATTCATTGAATTCGGATAGTGGAAATGAACGTTCTTGTACACCAACGCCAAAGCGGTGAAATTAACGACTATATGACTGCTGCCAGAAAAATCGAAAGATAACTATTTGTTTACATATTATAACTTCATGAACTGGAGGTTAGTTGACTTTTATTTAATAAAGAAATCAAGGGTCGTGGACAAAGTATAGTATTCTACTCGCAATTTATGGCCAATATTCACTCGGGTGACTTGCGCCCCTCGCCTGCGGCTCGGGACGCAAACGTCACCCAGCGTGAATAATTGCTATCATAAATTGCTCGTTTAATAATATACTTTTAACATCGATCCAGTAGCTTTTATACAAAAATATAAATAGTTCCTCTTGATAATATTAATTATTTCTTTATAATAACGACCTTTCCAAATCTGTTATTATTTTTTGTGAAGGCTATTTGGTGAAGAAGTTAGATCGCGTTTGACATTTTTGTACAGGAATCCCTATGTCGCATCTTATAAATAACACAGTGTATACGGTTTTTTTACATTATTTTGGTACACCCTGTACCTCACCTGTACACAATAATAAAATACGAAAGACAAACATCATCCACTATAGTTTGACCTTTCCATGTTTACAGCCGCGCGAGTTAATCACAGTTGTAAATTTTCCGAATTACAATCAACCGACAACTATAACATTTATTTCAGGATCTCTGGATATGCTGAATGTCCCGAATGGATCTGAATATATCTCCCGGATTAGAGTAGTAAATTTCCCGTATTGTTTTCTCGTTCGTTCTAATGATATTTCGGTCATAACTTTTAACAATTATTCGAGCATGCGACTCAAAACAAAACTATTATTTATATTTCACATACAAACGGGTTAAAATTGTACTTCCACTAACTCACTTACGAAATAATTTGAGAATCGGCGATGAGAAGGGGTTTATTTTATTTAATGTTAATATCTATTCACACGCACCGGCGCCCGTCCGGTTTTCCCGTAACTAGATTGAGCACCGGACAGTTTTTGATCAGTACCAGGTTTGTAACATTTTTGTTCATATACAGAGGTATCTCACTAGATCTGAAACATGGAGAACAATGATTCAAATCTTCCAAAAAAAGTGGCGAATAGTATTTTTCTGAATTGTCACTATTTTTTAAAAAAAGCTATTGGTGGGTCCCTGATCCAAATCCTGTGATGTTAGATTTAGCAAGCCCGAGTCCTGGGCCAATATATGGGCCGCGGTATCAGTGGCGGCTCGTGAACTTTGAGAGGAGGCTGGACATAAAAATATACTCAGTCAGTTAATTTAACATTTGCGCAGCGACCCTACCATCAGCTACTTCAGTGACAAAATTAATTGTTGCCCAGCAAAAACCAACGAGGTATGGTGTTTCTCTTGTCAAACATTTTTTTTGTTCTCCTAATTCATTGTACAGTGCTATTTTATCAAAAAATTTATATTTTAGAACTGAGTTATCTAAAAGTGTATTGTAAAACTCTTTTGAAAAACATTCGAATGAGATTTTATTCGTCAAGTCGAAAAACCTCAATTCATGTGAATCGAAAAATCGAATCTCAATTTGTTTATAATGTAGTTTCTTGTCTACCAAATTATATGTTTTCCTCCTTTTCCTTTCCTCCTTAATTATTCCCGCTAATCATCTAAAATAAAACAAGCACGCACGAACCCACGCTCGTCTTTGTATTCCCCAGTTCGTTTTGCTTCGTATACCATCGCAACAGCTAGAAGCTATCCCAGAGGCTTGCCTACCGGAAGTGTTGCCATTTTCGCTCTTTTTTAACGTTATTAGCAATTGGACTGGTAGAAAAAACGGCAAATGTGTAGAGCAACACGTATTTCGAGAGAGATGTTTGTGGAATCTAGCATCAGGGCACTGTTGCCATATTCTAAAATAAATAGGGAAACCGGAGAATTAATTGTGGCATTGAAAAATTTCAGATAAACGGTAAATAAAATGGAAAATAATCAACAAAATATTTCTGTTGCTAGTTGCTGGATAAATTGTTCAGCCTCCTTCGAAGAGCCGCCACTGCGCGGTATTCAATAAGGTTGAGGAGTGCTCAAGCTCAATTTTTGAAAAAGAGAAGTTTTAGGGAAACTACTGTATCTTTTTTGGAAAATATCTCTTGAAATTTTAACTGAATAATCAATGTTGAATGTGGGGATTTATTGGAATTACTTTTTAAAAATTTACCTTATCTCTTGTTTGGCCTTAGATTCCCTCCGCTAGTAGAATTATTAAAAGAAGGTGAAAAAATGGGATTAAAGATAAATAGAAACAAAACAAAAATAATGGGAGTTGGTAAAAATAGGGGAATATGAATTTGAGGCAGTGGAAAAATTCAAATATCTGGGAGTAACGATCAGCAATAATCGGGAGCGAAGATCAGAGATAGACAAAAAAATAATGGCTGCTAATAGGGTATACTATGCCAATAAGAAACTATTGACAAGATACTTTAAATTTAACATTTACAACACAATAATAAGACCTGTGATAATGTATGGAGCAGAAACGATAACAATGACAAAAACAGATGAAGAGGATTTGAGGATAGTAGAACGAAAAATAATAATAACAATTCTAGTGCCAATAAAAACTAATACAGGCAACGTATGAATCATGAAATACTGAGAGAAATAAATGGGGACGATATAGTAAAAAGAATGAAGAGACAAATAATAAAATGGATCGGACATGTATGGAGAGAAGGTGAGTGAGCAGTCGCTTGCTCAATGCTACAGTGGAAACCAGGTGGTAGGAGAAGGCAAGGAAGACCCAGATCTAAGTGACTGAAGAAAGTGGAGGAGGATTTGAGAAGGATAGTAATCGTCAGATGGAACGAAAAAACGAGAGATAGGATTCTATGGAAAAAAATAAGCGAGAAAATAATGAAATGATCCACCCCTGAAAGCAGATCTAGAAAGCATTTATGCGGCGCAACCCCACATGGGGTGTCTAGCCACTTTATATTCCCTCCGATATTCAAATTTGATGAAGGTTCAATTGAAAGGAGTCCATTGGTTCTATTTTAGTATTTACAGCATCTAGTTGGTGTCCATTTACCCTGAAAATAAGTAAATTTTGAAAAAGTAGTCATTGGAACTGCAGACAGAACTGAATACACAAATAAGTGAACTGCATTTGTAATTTGATAGATAGACATTAAAAATAAATAAATTGAGGCTAACTCTGTAGAAAAAGTTGTCACAATTTCCCCTCTACTAGCATACCTATTTTTATTGGAAGTACAAAATCCAATAATAGTGAAAAAAATTAGAAAAAAACTTGTATATATTGTAGGGCCAGTCCTGTTCTGTTTACTGATTAAAGTATAATACTAAATTCCGATTTCGTTCCGACTGGATACGTCCGTAGAGATTTTCAAAAAATAATTCATGTTCTGTTAAATGAGTGGAGAAAAAAAAAAGATAAATAAACATTGTCGGTCGTGAATCATTCCGGTGAAATGACATTTCTGGATGCCTTATTTTGTATCCCGACTTTAAGGGTGATATATTGTGGATTTTTAGTCAACTACTATTGATTAACGATGCTGATGTTTTATTTGAATCATTTCAAAAATTCATTTTATGTTTTTAAATGAAATAATATCTGGTTTATATTCGGGAGTGTTTGAAATTGTTTATAAAGACTAACCATGCATTTCATAGAGATGAATGGGTCCTCTGAAGGATGAACTATTAAGAGCAGACAGCTGTTGGTATAGTGGACGTAATATTTTTAATGCAGCTATCTAATCGCATATCCCCTTTAAGTTATATTGCGGACTATGACGGTATCGTATCGAATTACAGTCGAACAAAGGGCCGACAACTTTAAGTTCGCTCAATGTCTATTACTAATATCTTTATAGCTGGGTACACATGACTAGAAGGTCAAGAAAACATTGTATTCTGTCTAAAATTTTAATTTTAAGAAATTGCAAAGCGCTTTCCGCTGTTAAGCCATCGTCAGTGCGATACTCGTCAAGTATATAATACAAGAAACCAATTTGAATAAAATCGACAACACATTATCTAAACAATCATAAAATTAAAAATAGGAAAAAAAGCGCTATCCCAATAAAAACCGTTCCTGGAACGTGCACTTCACTGGATTCCATTTCTAGTAGACTATCATATCGTTAGAATGTCATAATTTTATGGCCTCATAAACCCACTCACCACACACCTAACCTAACCAAACCATGCATTTTTATCCATAACAATGTACCGGGTGTCCCAATGAGAATGGCCTTCCGGAAATATAACAGAAATTTGGTACAGATGCATTATACAATAAAAGTGGACTCGATATTGAATAAAAAAAATTATAAGATTAAATACTTTACAAAATTTAACAAAAGCAATCATAGCATTCTTGAGAAAATATAGGCCAGTATAAAATCACAATATGCTAACAAATTCCGGTGGAACTTCAGTCGCCATCTTGAAAAAACTTTAGTCATCAAGAAAATTATTGTAGATAATAAAATTTTATACCCTTTCTTTCCCCAAACTCCTTTTGTAAAACCGTTTATGATTTATGGCACAATTAATTAACTAGGTTCTTTATCGCCAACGAGTAATAATAAGTTACATTGACGCCAGAGGGCGCTATTCAATTTCTCGTGACTTTAAAACGTTCCGCCGTGTATACAATATTTTCAACGCCATATTTCTTATTTATTCGTTTCAAAATATGACAAAGTGGTGAATCCAATTAGCAAATCCTCTGTCAGGGGAAAACTAATTCAAAAGGGGACCGACGAAATTAATCCAGAAATACAATTAGTGCTAATACGAGTTATTTATTCGATGTCATTGTACCGGCGAAGTTTAATTATGACAACGATTATGGAAGAACTAAATGATGAATATAGCCCTCTCTCCCTCCCCTGGAAGACAATAACAATTTTTGCAATTTATGTTTTACAAAACAGGCGAATCTTTTGTCTTCGGGTTTTGATTAATTTTATTATCATTTAAAAGTTGATAGTAGACGAGTTTATACACGACGTTTTTCTGCTGTTGTTTTGTTGGTAAACCTGTTCTTTGATCGTCGCTTTTAGTTTCTTACAGACCTGAATATTAAGAAGAACAACGAACAGAGCAACGAGCCGAACAGCAAACGGATCGTTTGTGCTGTTCCCATGTTTGCTTCCAGTAGTTCAAGATGGAAAAAAGTGTAGAAGGATTCGTTAATTGTAAAAAGTAACGCGGAAAACAAGAAACTGTTGGCAAACAAATTTTTATGCAGGAAATGTTTTCACGACAAATTTTTTGTTAATAAACGTTCTGTATCTGTATCTGTAGAGTAGGGAGGTTAGTGTAGGCTCACAGCACTTAAGCCACATGTGACCCATTGTACAACCTCCCGAGGAGTTGTCCTCCTAGGTCATCGTCCATCCTGTCCTTCTCAGGAAGATGGACAGGTGTGGGCCAAGACTCACCGAACACACACTCTCTCATCGACGATAACTCCGGACACTCGCATAAGTCATGCCCGACAGTTCTATCTTCCTGTTAACACATCCTGAATAGAGGTGTGTCCACTAACCCCATAGTATGGAAGTGTTTCAGTAAATAGGCTGCAAGAGTTTTGCCTATTGGCGGAGGCGCTAACATGGGAATCTCCATAAGGAAATGACGGAAAAAGCTAAGGTTTGAAAACGTCAAAATTGACTCCAATAGTGGTGCGCTACGTGTCACGTGCTATGTCAAATGTTACGTCTAATGTTAAACGTCAAATGTCAAACATCACTCCGTCAAACGTCACGTTGTTACGTCTAACGTCACGTTACCAAGTGTCCCGGTAGCCACCGCCACTATTGGAGTCAATTTTGACGTTTTCAAACCTTAGCTTTTTCCGCCCTTTCCTTATGGAGATTCCCATGTTAGCGCCTCCGCCAATAGACAGAACTCTTGCAGCCTATTTACTTGTTTCCTTAGTTGACAGAGGCCAGTCAGAAATCCTACTGTTGAACGTAGGTTTTTCCTGGTCATCGCCAAATATTTCTTCGGCGCCAGCTTCTCAGGGTCGCCTAGGGTGATCCTAGCAAGACTGCATCCTTTAATTCAATCCCATCTCTTAAGGGTGTAACGTTTGGCTAGTTCCGCAATTGTCGAAGTCGTTAGGCCGTAGGTGTCACTGGGTCCTAAATTTTCCGCTTTCCTGGCTGAAGAATCCGCAATGCAATGCAATTACCATCACTCCTGTCGAGCCCTTCAACCCACCTCAGGATAATATTGTTATCTGCCGAGGCGTTAGCTAAATCTTGGTGGCACTCTAGTACTAGCCCCGATAAAACACGTTGTCTGTTCAAAGCTAATAGGGCTCGTCTACTATCAGTGCAGATTGTTATGTTTTTGCCAGAAATTCCTTTTCTGGTTATTTCTTTTGCGACAATTGAGATGCTAGCCAGTTCTGTTTGAACCACGCTTGTATTATTTCCCATTCCCCACTTAATCTTCATGCTTAGTGCTCTCGAGTAAACTCCACAACCTGAGCCCTCTTTCATTTTTGAGCCATCTGTATATATGTGTATTGCATTTGCAGGATCTGACTCTATGTTCTCTTTTGTTTGTATTTTGTAGGGTTTATTAAACACAATCTTGGGTTCAATTGCGTTGATAAACGTTAATAAGTTCCATTGTAAAACGCGTCCGTAGCCCCGTCCAAACTAGTGTTCTGATTGTCGTTCGGTTCGTGGCTCTGCTCGCTGTTCGGCGTAATGTTAAGGAGCTGTATTCTTGACTGAGGGAGTGGAGATTCCCGAGAGAACAGATATTTTGTCTTTGTCACTGCAGTGACAGAGTAGCCAGGCAGAATAAAGACAAACTATGTGTTCTCTTGGCTACTCCCACAGTCAAGAATACAGCCCCAGGTCTGTATGAAGCTTTGAACATGTTCGCAAATCCCGACCATTCGGTAAACGGTTTGCAGTCCCATTGAAATGGTAACTTTGCAGTGAACAATTCAAATATAAAAATACGTGATAATTTTACAAAATTCATTTTTGGTGGAAGAGATAACAAGTCTCCCCCCTTCTTTTACAAGTGAGATTCAGCTCGATCCCCTCTCCCCTGAATACCATACGTAATTAATGATGCTGGTTCTACGGCTATACCAGAAAAGAAAGAAAACTGTAATCAATAAATACGTTCACTCATTAGACAGAAAATTTTAATTTTCTGTCGTTGGTTTATTATGAATAAATGTATTCAGTTCAACTGTTTATTGGTAGTCGCGCCACAGGAGAGCATTAAAATGATAAAATGAAAGAACAATAAATTAAAACCGTGTTTTCGAGTAGATACCTACGCTACGACAATTACCCGGATCGTTTTCTGTTTGTTAAACAAACAGAAATGATTATAATAGAGAGTTTTCTTTTTTTTTCCTTGCGAGACGCTATACGTAATTTAGAGGAAATAAAATTAAACAATAACCCTTTTGAATTTAAAGAGGAAAACGATGGAGAGAAATTTCCCTACTCGACTGGTTGTTAAATTAAAACCTTTTGCTCTAATTAAAAAGAAAGGGGTTAAATATTGTCCAATTTATTTCTTGGTTCGTCCGTACTAGTTTTCCTCTTGCCATGCTTGATGTGAATAATTTATTTAATTTAATGAGGTTTTTGTTTGATGTTACTAATTATTTTCTTGGACTTTTTTTTATTTACTCGCTCTCACAGATGAATTTCCTTGTGGATTGTTTTGAAAAATGGGGTATATTTTGAAAAAAAAACCGTCAAAAATTATTCTTTCCACGGTCGGGAGTAGAAATCTGCCGTACAAAGCTAAACCCCCGTATTTGCAAAATAATAAAAATG
>CAJUYI010003372.1:0-23813 GCA_910591695.1 Galerucella pusilla | reverse complement strand
GATCGGTGTATTTTGCAATTTTCTCGTTGTATTTGTCCAGAATATTGTTATTATTGGGTACAGCAACATCCACCAGATAAACCGAGTTAGCTTTTTTATCCACAACTACAATATCAGGCCGGTTATTCGTCACCCGTCTATCGGTGATAATTGACCTATCGTAGTATAGTCTAAAATCAGCATTCTCTAGCATCGAATTCGGATGGTACTTGTAATATGGGGTGTAGGTGTTCACTAATCCAAATTTGTTGGCCAGCTTCTGATGGATGATGTTGCAAAGTTGATTGTGCCTGCGTAGGTAATCAATGTTAGCTAAGGCTGAACTTCCCGACGTAATGTGTTGTATCGTCTCTGTTGTTTGTTGGCACCTTCTGCACTTGTCTGTATCGATGTTTGGATCTTTCATGATAAATTTCTTGCAATTGTTGGTATTAATTACTTGGTCTTGAATTGCCATCGTAACTCCTTCTGTTTCTGGAAATAACGTTCCATCAGATAGCCACTTATTTGATGCTTCCTTGTCGATATGAGGTTGATTGAGGTCGTGATGATGTCGACCATGAAGCGCTTTCTGAGCCCACTCCACCTGTTTTTCAGAATCGGTAACGATTTCAAGTGTCATATCAGGGCTTACATTATTATTATTATTTATTTTTATTATTATTATTATCCATGAACTAGTATTTATATCCTCTGGTGAATTTTTTACAAAAGATATGCGCTCTTTCGGAGGAGTTCCAGAGAACATTTTATTAACATGACATGAAATGAGTTTATAGTTATTTTGTGAGTTCCATGTTATTATAATTGTTCGATTATCTATTGAGCTTTTAGATAAACATCCATAGCTATTAAGTTTATTGTTCAGTTCCGGTCTAATCGGTTCCGACACTTTATAGAATTTTGTAATGGTTCGGGTTGTTGTTAATTTAAAATCACTTCCATATCACTCATGGTTTTACTTCTACTATTTTGTTTGGATGAAATATATTCAATCGAACTTCATTCAGCCCAACTGACCTCATTGGAGTTCAAATTATAATTGTGAATATAAATGCCATTGTACCCGTCTCATCAAAATGCAAAGCTTTATTATATATATTTAAGCTTACTGAAACTTTCATATCTATTAATAATTCTCGATTGACATATTTATGGAAGTATAAAATAAGCTATTGAGTGAATGATTTAATACATTGCACGAGGGGCACTACAATTTGAAGGTTCCATATAATTCTGGAGGTTGAAAATTCTGATTTATCATGTATTTCTTCTCATAATCATTGAAAACATAGTTTACACTTCAATATTTGTAATATTGTATCTTCTCGGTCACAATATGGGTTACTATCTACCTATTTGGTCTTGCCAAAATATTTAACATCAGGTAGGAAACACATCAAATGTAACTTCTGTATCAATATCGAAATAATTACGTTTGATAAAGCTACTGTGGTGGTGGAACGTAGTGCAAGCTTAAATCGAACATTAGTTCAAATATAATGGGGATATAAACAAAATAAATTGTTTAATTCCATCTAGAGACCAGGGTCGATAATTTTTGAAAAAAAAAATTGTAGGATAAAACCCATTAGAAAAGGAGGAAAATATGATATAATTGAAGAAGAAAATAAAATACGTGCGATCCGAATTCGGGAAGAGGAAGGGGGTGAGTTTTAAGGGTGAAAAATGGTTTATCTCGACTTGAGGCGGAACAAAAACTGCAAGTCCTACGGAAAAAAGTTAAATGGCTAGGTTGTGAGTAATAAAAAGCTTTACAACTTTTATGTTCACATTCTAATGAAATTTCGTTAGAAAAATACTTTTTTTGATAAAGATAAAAATAATAAACCAAAAACTTGGTTATTTGAATTTTTCACATACATTTTGAGGTTATGTGTAAAAATTGTGGGTACAAAAGTTGTAGAGCTTTTTATCACTCACAACTTCACATCTGACTTTTTTCCGTAGGTCTTGTAGTTTTGCCGGAAATCGAGAGCCATTTTTTATCATTAAAAACTCACCCCCTCCCACTTCCCGAACTCAGATCGCCCGTAATTTATTCTTTTCTTCAATTATATCATATTCCCCTCCTTTCCTAATGGGTTTTATCCAACTATTATATTTTTCCACTTTTTACTATTTTGGAAGGCTTCGGCACTGGTCTAATCCCTTCATAATGAATGTTTGACTGAAGATATTGTGGAATTGATTTGATATATGAAATATTGGAACGGAAGCCTTCATTCACCGAAACGGTCACTAACAAGAATATGGAATACAATTCCAGTACTGAAAGCGGATAAATTGATAATAGCTTGAATTTTGTATTTACTATATGACTACATTCTTAGACTTATACAAATGTTGACTTGTACAAATATGTAGACAAATATGTAGACTTGTACAAATATTGTTAACTTTAATTTGGATCTAAACTTTAAATGACTTTTTATTCACTTCAATCCAGATTTAAGTGCTTGGTGAACAATTCTCGACACTTCAACAAGTAGATATTACATTCCGAACCAATTTTCCACGTCAGAGATTGATAAGATATTCTAAGCCCATTTTTCTCCACTTATTTGAATTTTTTAGTGGAGCATTGCGAAAAAATATTGACGTAAAATAAGCTCCCACCTCACTTCCACTTTCTCATTCATTAGTTATAATTATAATTTTTGTAGTGAGTTGTTAGTGATGTAATTGAAAAAATATTTTCCAATTACTGCAGTTTACACGTGCTTAAAAAACTAGGTACGTGTATTGGGAAGTTTGGTAACACGTAACTCTCTGATTAATTAAAGTTTTTCCATCACACAAAACGAACGAGGCGTTATTAATGTTCCATTAGATTATTTCACAAAACAGCATGTGATAAAAATAGCGAATACATAATAATATTGCTAATTAAATGTTTCCTTTCCATTGCTCTTTGGGTCATTTTACAACGAATGTTTTCCGACAGACCTTCAAACATTTATGCCAGTTTATTTTTATACATTTATAATATCATGCAGACAAATAACGCACACAAAGTAAATGGTAAATAACTACTTCAATGTGGAAAAATATCACACAATAATATGTAAGTATACAGGGTCAGGAAGAAAATCTCCATAAAGTCGTTTAATCATATTCCTACATTCATTAATAATTTACAAACTATAACAAGGGAAGGGGTTTGCAAAATCATTTAAGTAAATATACAGTGTGGAAACCACTTATGGAATAAAATTCTTTATGTCATTATTTTAGAAAATTATAAAAAATGCCGGGACATGTCAACTTTTGAATTGAGTTGTGCGTTATATAAACATAAATGTAAATGTACAGGGTGATTCACACAAGTATGCCATAGTCGGTGTTGTTTTTTTTTCAATGAAACACCCTGTATATTCGCAAATTTTTGAAATCCTCTTAATGAACCAATTCCAACAAACTGAATAATGTATGGTCAATTATGAATTATACAGGGTGAAATTTTCATTTTTACTGTATTTGATTTTAATACAATAAAATAAATGCTCAAAATGTTCTCCACCTAGTTGTTGGCAATAGCATAGTCTCCTATAGAACTCCTCCTTAACTTTGTTCAAACTTTGTGGTGAAATATTCCGTATTCTCTGTAGTTATCCTGTCTTTGAGGTCTATAATGCTAGTTGGTTGTGTTGCATATACTTTGTTCTTGAGATAACCCCACAGAAAAAAATCTAACAGCGTAACGTCTGGCTATCTCGCTGGCCAATCAATAGTACCTCTTTGTCCAATGCATTTATTGAGGAAGATTTCATCTAAATAAGTTCTTACCATTGGAGCATAATGGGGTGTTGCCCCATCTTGCTGGAACCAAACATTTTTATTCGGTGAGCTAGGATCTATTGCGTTGGGAAATAAGTTTGCTAACGCAGGAATTGATTTATTCCTACGCAAATTTTAATATTATTCAGCTGTCAAATTTCCATCTATAAATATTGGACCAATGATATGGTCGCCTATGATACCGGCCCAAACGTTCACCCTCTGAGGGTACTGAGTATGTGTATCACGCATCCAATTAGTATTCTCTGATGACCAATATCTACAGTTCTGTCGGTTTACCTCTCCATTCAATGTGAATGTTGATTCGTCAGAAAAAAGAATGGTACCAAGAGCTATCTAATGTCTGTTCAGCTTATTCATCAATCTTTCGCAGAAATCCATTATACGATCTGGATCGTCTTCTGTTAACTCCTGCACAGAAGTTAATTTGTAGGGATAACGTTTTTCTTTATAGAGACATCTTAGAACAGTTGTATGTCAACATTATTTTCACGGGCAATTTGACGTGTACTTGAAGTTGGATTCTCTTAACAAAATATCCACCATCATCTTCAACGAAGTGTGGTTTTCTTTTCAATGGTTTGACATGTCCATGTACGGCTCCAGCCAATGGACTCTATTTCAATAAGCCTATTGAAGACTTCTTCTTCTCATCACTGCGTTGAATAAATTAATAGGCGCAGTAGACTATACAATTGTGTTGTTGCATTCTTCACAAACAGCTAAGCTGCATTGATTCTCGATTCCGTGTATGTCAATTCTAAGCTATCATGCGATTGCGTAGGTACATCTAACCACTTCAAAACCGTTACAAGCACCGGAAAGTCCCACTACCAGGGCACGAGTGCCATAAGGATGAAAAAAAGGCGGATGAAATTACCAGACTAGAAACATTGATGTCATCAATTCGATTGTAACCTTTGTGCGGCATCAAAAAATCGATAATAAACAGGGCCAGAGAAAAGTGGGTAACACTTTAAGATCAACTTGCAGTTGAAGCTGATGAAGTTGACAAGTGAGTCTTTCGCAGATTCTGTCATTCAAAGGAGCTGAAAAGCACAACCATTGCCAATGCGACTGCCTTTTTGTATGTGTTATCGTTCATCACCTTTTCATCACAGGCACCTGATGTGACAAAAATAAAACTTTTGTGTTTGGAGCCAAACCTGGTATACCTATACAAGCCTTTGTTTTTCAATGCATCAATCTTGAGAGTAGTGTTATTTGGAAATTCTCGGAATAAAATAACCAAATTTGTCTTAAATATGTTGGTAAAACATCAACAAGTCGGATGGACTGTTCTCCATTAAGTATGAATTATTTGAAAACAGTGAGGAAAACTGGATGAAACTTTTTCCTATGTTATTTTATTCACAAATGAAAATTCCAATTTTTATCATACACTGGAATAATACTCGAACTTTAGGCAGAGTTAACAATAAAAAAGAAGACAATAAAAAAAGATGTGGAGCTGTTTGATTCAAGCAAAGATACACTTATGCTACGCCTCTGATGTGAAGATGCACTACAACATCGGTATATTAAAACTAAAGGCTTAGCAGCTAGTGTTCCAAGAATGGTGTTAACTGTAACTAATTAACGAATACCTGAATAAGGGTTAATGCCTGCAGGTAATGCTAAGCTAAGCTAAGCTAAGCTTTATTCAAACAATGCCAGATTACATTCAAGAACAACTGAATGCTATTTGTGAATAAATATATGTAACCGCGAGAAACTATTTACCACACTGCCAACCTCACATTGGAGCTACAGGAATTTTAAACATATTCTTGTTCTCAACCTTTCTATTCCTACACGTGAATTGAATTAGAGTCCACAGATTACCTACTTCAATGTTAATAATGAACCTAACAATTACACTCACCAACAATCTTTCTAATGACTCCATATTATATATAGGTGCATTTAGCCATGCTATTATTCTCCAAACGAATATCAGCTAGTGTTTCGCTTTTTCTGCTGCTTCTTCGGAAATATTGCAGCTCTCACTATTCAAATAAACCACATGGAATTTATGGCCAATGAAAATGTTCAGTCTTCAGGCAGGTATACTCTTGAGAGAACTTTCGTTGAACCAAGTCCCGCAGTTCCTTTTTTCCCTGGTCAGTGCTAAGGCCTATATTGATAAAAACATTGGAACAGGATACACCAGCCAAAAAATTAGAATACTTACTGACAGCCAAGCTCTGCATGGAGCTTTCAGCGATCAGACAAGTGACAGTGTAACTAGAGTGGATATCGGCACACGAGGTGATTGCAGGAAATTTATTAGCGGATCAGTTTGCTAGAGAAGGTTTGAGAGAAGAGTTCAAAGGTCCAGAACCGGTTGGTCGATTCACAAAGGTCTGCATAAAAGGAGAACTCTGGAATTGACTGGATAAGGAACACCAATTCGAACGAAGGTTGACATTGGGACACCACCTCCATACAAACATAGCACTGAACAAGGTTATTGAAACTGGGTGAGAGACATTTGAAGACAGTTACCGGTCACTTGATACTGAGACCTGAGGATTATCATCTGCATAAAATGGGAATAGTTAGTGGACCTACGTGCAGGAAGTTTGAACTATAACAGGAAACACCAACTCACGTACTCTTTTTCCGTGAGAATTTATAAGGACTCAGCTGAAATCACTTCGCAAAGGAATTGAAACAACCATTGAAACTACTGGAAATCTCACCATTGCAACCAGTTGCCCAAACAGGGTTCAGATTAATATAATCACCCAGTAGGTGCGGTTAGTAGATTTCTGTAATGAGTAACTCCCTTTGTTTTGTTTCATCATGTAATGTTTTTTGTGATATGTTTTCACGTACTATTTTATTCCCAGAACAATTTAAGCAGATAATTTCTTTTAAAACTTGCTGGATGAGCCAGAAACCATCAATATAAACTGAAAAAATCACCAATATCTATAAAATGTCAAGAGATATCAGTTAGCGATTTTGATAGGTCACATATTCGCATCTTAGTAAGCTGGTTGGAATTAAAGCACTTGGAGTTTCTTAGAAAAATCATGAATATCTATATCTTACATAACGCCCCCCAGTTCCCGATTGAAAAATCAAGTGTTACTATTTTCTGATGTTGATGTGTTTCATTTTCACGCAAAGCGTTTCAGGAGAATTTCATATTATTACTTGAATTATGGAGATTCCAAAATAATTGGAACTGTGGAAAGTCCACTATATTCACCAAAAATATCACAAAAAGGAAAAATGTTCTTCTACTTCGGTTGATGTGGAATAAACTTGAGACTAAAGGAAATGTCTTGTCCTGTTCTCCTGTTCGTGCTTTCAAAAACATGCTCTTTCTATTAATGGTGGATGGACGGTAGGTGGCAATGATATTTCGGGAAAGTGAAAAGCAAATATACATGCGCGAAAACTGGTTATTAACAATAGCCTTGCTACAGACTTGGCTATTGGAATGGAAGTGGAATACAATTGGCGCATTTCAGTAGAATACCATAAAGAGATAATGACGGCACGTAGAGGTTTGTACAAAAGAGCAAAGATCCGTCAAATAATTATAATTTTTCATTGATTGCATCAAAATTACAAATTGTTTCAAAAACATCAGCTTATTTATAAGCCCAGGAACTATGATGCTCAAGTACAGGAAATAGGGCATTTCTTAACAATATTAATTTACTATTGAAATACATGGTGGTCCATTTGAAATACTCCTTATATCACATATGAAATGATCTAGTATTGGAATTTTAAATTTTCATCACTCTGTGAAATATACTTAATTATGGAATACATTTATTAACTGAAAATAAAAAGCTATTATTGGAATAATAATTCAATAACTAATATCACAAATACAATTATTGATATTGCTCATAAATGAACTTTGAAATAGTTACTTTGTTGTATATCTGCGTATTATCAATTGATTCATTTACCAAAGGCAAGTAATTATTTTGGCATTAGTAATGTTGCCTATACAGAATTTTGGTCGAATTAATCCACGTAATACCACTAAAAGGTTATGTGTGATTTAATTGTAGGTACAGCTGAAGACCTAGTTCGACAAAGTCCTTTACGTACGTATTCGAAACCTTTGAGGAAATTTGCGAAACCAATGAATGTGAATTAATATTCCAGTATAATATAGTCATATATGCGAGGAATATGAGGATGCAGTGGTCTGAGACATATTTTTGCGTTTCAAAACCTTTAGTTCCATATTCATTCGCTTAAACACGATTTAACATTAACTTTAAGAAAACGAGGAGGAGTGGTTTTTAAAACAACTGAACAATACTCAAATTGATAAAATTTTATCAAATTACCAGTTTATGTTTGTATACGACTGTGTCTAGGAACTCAATGTCAAAAATTCGGCAATGGGTGGTTAAGTGGAAATAATGTTGGAAATTAAATTACATTTTTGTAATAAGAGCCTTCGCTTCCAAGCTATAGTCCTCTAAAGTTTAAAAATGAAAAATCAAGTTTATACATAATTTATTAACTATACATTGGAACACTTCAAAATCCTGGTGATTTATTACGTACATCCATCCATATAATTTTTTCGACAGTACAAATGAATTTACATCACGCACACTTTCGAACAAATTTGAATTTTTATATAGGAATGTGTGTGGAGGAGCCATATTTGGAATATATTTTGGGAAAAACTATCAGTATTTTCACTAGTAATACCACTAGTAGTAACCCTCGTCTTCGACTCGGGATAATTTTCAAAATATTCATTAGCTCGAAAAAATTTCCGGAAATAATTTGACCTCGTGTGGTATTCGGTGAGAAAATTCCACACCAAATGTGTTTCCAACAACATCAATTTTCGTCTTCATCCAGTTCTTGCAAAACAGGTTTTGTCAACTTGATTATTCAGTTACCCTGGCAACTCAGTGAAACTCTAAAACTAGAAACTATTTCTGTCAAAAATTTGTCAAAACAGCGACGTAGGAAAATGTCTCGCTTCGGTCAAGAAAGTAAAGAAAATATTCGCCAGAATATTAGACAGTTGACACCAGCGAATACTAGGAAATCGAAGGCAAGTGTATGGAAGCAGTGTATGAACTTTTGCACAGAAAAAGCGTATGATTTCGACAGAGCGGATATACCTGTGGAAGAACTGGCGCTCATTCTTGAAGACTATGCCTTCAACATCCGAAAAAAGAACTCCGAAGACTACAAGGAGAGTGTCGCAAAGTCAATCCATTCTCTGACATAGAATTTGTCAACGCAAGAGCTGCAAAAAATGCTAAGCGTCGGAAGCTACAAATACATCCAACCAAGTGAAACGCAAGTTCATCCGCACTATCAACAGACGAATTGATGAAAATTATTAAGCTTTGGGACGAAAAGTTTTTTCACATTGCTGCTCATGAATTGGCCTGGAGAGGAAATGAAGGAGCGGCAGCAACAATAGAATATTTAGTGGAGGAAATTGATAATCAAGGGAAACCAACAGGACGCATTGAGTACAACCCGGTTTTCTCCGAGACCACTCAAGGCGGTTCAAAAAGAATGGCCCACAGTAAGTTGGTTGTACCGAATACAGTCAATGAAGAACTATGCCCAGTAAGACTGTCCAAAAACTAATAAGCAAAAGAGAACAACTTATCAAAACGAATCGTTTATTTTTAACTCCAAATCCAAACTGGCACCACCCCAATTCCAAAGGTTGGTACAAGAACAGCCCGGTTGGACAAAATACAATATCTTCCTGGTTCAAATCGGCGGCATCAGTGATTGGAATCGATGTCAATAAGATCAAGATAACAAATCATCCTGCGAGGGCCACTGCTGTTTCAACTCTAGCCAAAACGGGAATTGGAGAGCAGCAATTAATTAAAATAACAGGGCATGGTAGCAGTCACTCCATAAAACCATATCTGCAAATTGACTCGGGCCATCTTCAGGATATGATTGACGCAATGAGGTCTGCTCCAACTTCTGCAAAGACAGTCCAATAATCTCTAAATCAAGAGCAAGCAGCTTCGAATCAACCTGCCATAGTATACAATAATTGCGTTTTTAATATGAATATCAATCATAATGGTCCATGAATTTAGAAAACATTTTAGCTTTTTATTGAAATTAATCAAAATTATTATGTGAACGAATAAAAATTTGATTTTCAAAAAAAATATTCTGTCATTATAAACGTCAAAAAAATTTCCAGTATAATTCGCTGTTGGGTACCCACCAGGATGAAATTTCCGATAAAATTCATCCGTTGCTATGGTGATCTGATAGAAATACACATTCTGATTGGTTAAAAATCACTAGTGTGGAATTTTCAATGGTAATACCACGAGTGCTCCAAATTTTATCGATAATTTTTTCTTTTCCACGAAAACTTGTTTATTTGGCAAAAATATGAAAACAAACCGATTGATAAAATCACGAGTCCGTCAGGATGAATTTGATTGATGAAAATGAAAAATTATGTGATATAATTTGAAGACCGAGTTGTATTTGGGATGATTATTTTTTTGATCAATTGCGGAGTTGAATTTTGTATGAAATGTTCAATATTCTCTTGGGTGATAGCACTGAATCGGTTTTTGTTCATTTCTCAATAAACTTCGAAGCACTTTTAGTTGTCAATAATGACAAATTCAAAGTAAAATTTTGACGTTTCAATGTTAACAAGGTATTATCGATGAGGAAGCAGAATTATAAGTATAATACCGAATGATTGGCTAGAATAATGAATTGCTATTGGTTAAATCAACGGTTCTTCCCAAATAAGGTTTCTCTATACAGATTTCGATCAAACAGACCTACAGCTAGATACGTATTGAAAAAATTCATCAATTTAAATTTTCTGTGGTAAAACGAAAGCACGGAATAATTAGCAGTATTTGGATGAAAAAATCAGTCTCGAAATTGGTTGGAGAGAATAAGTGGCCTGGTGAAGACAGGCCAAGCTGCCAAAAAGTTCATTGGAGAACGATCGTTTGAATTCACGCAGTACCTACTTAGTCACTGTAGACTCAATAAACACATTAACCATATTAGATTGTCACGAAGAGACATAGGTTTGTTTGGGGAAAGTAGCAATGCAAAGAATTGAATCATCCCAACAAAGTCGTTGCGGTACAGTTTTCAAGATTATTGGAATACCATGTGCTGTGACGTACAACCTAATCTAAATTAAAATTACCGATACTTATTATTGTACTCAAGGGATATTTGCCGGTTTGCTCAACGGAGAAGGGGAGGTTCGTGAAGAACTCGCAAAAAAACATTAAATTGATCTTAATTGGGCGCCAGGAAGTCTATGGCCAAATACCCCCTAGATCCACTACTCACGCGACTTACCAAACATAAGCAGGTAAAGTACCAAATGAAACAAAATGTTGTAGATTCAGTTCTATTCAAATTTGACCCACAAACAAAAACAATATTAATTAAGGGAGGCGTTATCTATCAGGTGAGCTCGTAACAAATTATAAAAAAAATAATAATAAGCGACGCAGTTTAAGAATGACAAGTCCTTAGATGGGAATGCTATTGATTATCACAGGACATGTACCAACTAATTAACGATACTTACTAATCTAAATACCCCAAGCGTGAGCTCATGCGCAGGTTACAAAAAAAAGGAAAAAGAAATGTAATCTAAAACCGAGTTTAACACCTACCAATAGCTATCCATTCACAGCTTCTCCTAAATTATGGTTATTAATGAATTCAAAAAAATAATCCACTACTAGAGCGAACAAAATATAAGGCGCTGCATGCAATGCAAAACTATTTATAAATGAAGCAGTATCAATAAATATTATTGTATGCAATATTATAATTTATGAAAAGCAACTAAGCAGTGTTATTAAGCAATACCAGTAGCGAAAATAGCGATAGAAAGTAATATAATAAAATAAGGCTAAATATAGGCACTAATAATAAAATTCAAAATAAGCAGCCTTAGCAGTTATGGTAAACGATGGCATAAAAAAAGAAATATAATAAGCAATGACCCTTTTTAACAGTTCCGGCGTAAAGAAAAAAAAATGATAAATAAGATAAATAACATCACCAATACAGTCCTGAGGTATCATTCACTAGGTATACTAGCGGTAGGTACAGCGATCCAAAGTTTCAAATAGGTGACTCAAGTTGCCCCCATCACCGGGACATGTATGCTGCAAAACTTGTAGTAAATCAGCCAAAATTAAACTTCGATTCAGTTCACCATAAGAACCAGTCCTCCATAAAAAAAAGTCCAAGGTAAAACTAGTCCCATAAAAAAAACCTAAACAATGGAAACACCTATTATTGATTCGCTTTAAGCAAAATTAATTTTATTGGAAATATAATAGAAAACCTATTAAAGTTTTTCTTGAATGACAATTATTTTCATTGAAATTTCCAATCTCATAGACTTCAAGACTGAAATTTAATTTTAAATTGGAAAATTAGATTTTATCAATTAAATTAAATTAAATATTGCAATGTGATAAGCTTAATGACCAAAGAAATTTCATTAAGAGCATTAGTTTCTAAAAATAAATATGCAAATCATATTCCCTAAACAGAATAATAAAGAAACTCACCCTTCTTAAGGGGTTTAACTCCGTTAGAAATAAAAGACCACAATATTAAATGCCTAGAACATCACGAGAACATCCAGAATCTCCAACTGTGTCTTTGCCAACTTTTCGTTACTTTCAGAATCTATCGTATATAAATTATTTTAAATTACTAGATTTGTCAACAAAATAAATCAAAGAAAAGTTAAATAACAAGAAGAACCTAAAGTACATACCGATTAAACAGGAACCACAACTTTTGCAATGGCGGATAGGTTGAAGAACAAATCCCTCAGTAGAGGCTAAGAATCCATGTATAACATCAAATAACAATCTCTACTAACACTGGACCACATGGATTTTAATAATATGCGGTGCAGATATGGGTGACTATTTAAAATCAAAATTCTGACCACCACATTTCCTCACAACACCAACTCCCACAACCAAAAAAAACATCGTCCTCCAACTAGGGCGCTTCTGATTAGCATACCTAGTGGAAACTAAAATTTTTCCCATATAAAGAATCCTACTGTAATCTTATAGCTACTCAATAGCTAAGTAGCAAGAAATCTAGAGTGCCACCCATTATAGGAATCCAACGAAAAATACAGATCTCGACGTGAACTAGTACGGCCTGCGTTTGGTACTATACCAATAGGTGACCCTATTCGAGATTTCCTGCCGTTAAAATTAAAGTACTGCAATGTCCGCCACACCTTAATAAGGTATGGTAAAACAAATACAAAATCAACTAATAATACGTAAATTTATATACATTTTTTAAAGGTAATGATAAACATTTGTTGAACTTTAAATAGCAAAATTCGGCGATCGCGAAAATTCAGAATCGGCAGCAAGTTAAGAACCAGAACACAAGTGAGTGGAGGACCAAATACAGGGTCATTCCTGATGATGACTGTTATAAAAGTTTTATTGGAAATTGTAAATTTACGAAATTATTTATATATATGTATAAACGGTTTGTGGAATAAAAAAAACGTAATAGTGCGTTCTAAAGCTGAGACTGCAACACTTTCGTTGTTACGAACTTTGACGAGGGATTGTACTACGATTCGTGTCTTGTCCATATCGTCTGATACACTCACATGTATCGTTAAGCCATGGTATACACCGGTTCTGTAATCTATTCAGCGATACTTTCCAGCTTCAACGTACAATGCAACGGCTGGGACACTTTCTGCAGGGACGGAATTACTGGATACTTGGAACATCAAAGATTCAAACCTGGTTGATGAAAATCAACCTGATCATTAACTTTTGTAGAAACAACTAGATAAAAATGAATAGTAAGTATTAGAAGTTTTTTGTTGTTAAAATAAACATTTCTCTAGTATTGTCATATATTTTTCCAGAACCTCTGAGTAATTCAATTGTCTGAATCAGGTATTAATCTAAAATCAGTGAAGAAGTTACATTGGGATGAATTGTCATAATCGCGAAATATTCACAATATAATGGCATGATCAATTATATTGATATAATTGTATGTATTTTGGGTCCTAGAAGATCAATTTCACCCTCTTGCTTCTACTTAGTTTCCGGGGAGAGTCTCAGAGACTCCTTTAGTCCTATTGCCTGGAGGAATTTTAGAATATCTGCAGGCTTCAACTTAGGAAAATTACGCTCTCCTATCCAGTCGTTTCCTAGGTGTTGTGCCCTATGATTCTGAATGGTCTTCTTAAATGCCACAAAATCCACATTCTCCTTCCTTCACTATTTTGAGCTTTTTCAGGTGCCCATTCAGGCGACAATGTCCCGTTATGATTCCTGTTGAAACACTTAGCACACTTTTAGTTTGACTTATGCATTCATTTGAACTCAACAGGTTGTAGTTATCCAGAAGAATATTTCTTGCAATATTACATTGGAGCTGATTCCGCATAAGGGTCCAGGTCACCTCTTTGCTAGTTCATCTACCATTTTTTCCCTTCTATTCCAGAGTGTCCTGGAATCCACAATAAGGTGATTATATTGTTATCGCCTAGCTCATTGAGTTTGCCTAGGCACTTCCACACCATTTTGGAACTGGTTACACAAGAGCTCAAATTAGATTGATAACATCAAGTACCAAATTAAAGATCGATTAGATTATTGAGTACCTTTCTCTCAGTATTGCACATTCATTGCTTAACAGAGCGCTTATATATAGGTATATAAATGTTTCTCAAGCTGGGAGGTATAATTTTATTTATGTTGTACAATCGTTGACCGATTGTTTTCTCATATATACAAATATTGATTGATATTGATGGAGATCTAGAATGCAATAACGATACTGATAATAAGTGAAAATTGAACACTGAGAAGAAACGATGGATCCAAGATGAACACAATTGAGATGAAGCACATAAGAGGAATAGCAGGAAAAACAAAGAGAGGCGAATGTACAAATGAAGAAATGAGACATATAACAAAAACCAATGATCAGAAAAATGGGAAGAAAACAATTGAATCAATATGGAAATATTTTCAGAATGAAAACAGACAAAATTAGCAAGAAAAAGGTAGATGGACTAAATAGAGGGGAGAGGTATTAACGGAAAAAATTGAGGATAGAATAAAGAGATTAACGAGAGAGAGTGAAGAGTGGAAATATTAGGTACAAGAAAAACCGGAATCCTCGACCGACACCAAAAAAGATAAAAGAAAAAGAGGAGGAGATGACTATATTTGTGAATATCTTTCTATCAAGAACTTCATTTTGTGGAGGAAGTTCTTTTTTAGAATGCTTTTAGGTAATACATTAGGACCCTGCGAATTGCTTTCTGATACATCTCCACAACTGACTATACTGCCACTGAGATTGCACAAACAAGATATACAAAATATAAAGGTTTTCCAGTGTGGAAAAAAATTCTGGGTTATAAGACGGGTCATACATAAAACGAGAAGTTAATGAGAGAATAACCCAAAACTCGAACAAAAAATTGTGATTAACTGCCAGCTTTATAATGTTTAGTAAAACAATAACTAGAAAATCAATATTTTGTAAATATAGAATAATGTGTGGCATTTCTCGAAATGTCACGTTGATACATCGTACAGAATATCTGCAATGGGACATTATGTAAATCGGTTATAACCTGTAATTGTGATATGTGGTCCTCTGAATCCTTAATTGCCAGTTACTGTATATAGCACGCGTGATTCGATAAACCTATTAGGATTTAGGAAAATAGATGAATGATTGAAACGTTGGGTATTCAACATAATTTGGAATGGATTATAATTTTTTTGAACAAATGCATGCATGGAAATGAAACGATTAGTTTGGTGGGTGAGTGGATTTACCTTATCAACAACTTGAATGGAAATATGAATCTGGGACAACGCTATGTAGCCAAATCAACTTTAGGTGCGCATTATATAAAAAGTATTTCCAATTTGCGAGACATTGGGTATAATAGGGTTTTCGAGGCTGCTGAATCCGAATCGAAATTCAAAATCTCTAGAAACAAAATGGCGGAAGAGATACAGACAAAACTATCGGAAAAACAACATAATAAAACGAAAAACTGATTGAAATTGAAATGTATAAGGTGTACAGGGGTTTTTGAGGTTGCTGAGTCCGAATCAACAATTAAAATTCCAGAAAACAATATGGCTGACGAGATACAGACAAAAATATCAATGGGTCGCATTCGCGTGAAATTACGATTTTCATCAGAAAATCTTATATTATTAGACTGACAGACAGCTCTGGTCAGATCTAAACATTTGTAACATCCTTCATAACACCCGAATCTATCAATAAAGATACTTTTACGCTCACAATTCGGCGCAATTTTTCACTCACGCAAATTTTTAATTGAATATTACAATATCATTGATCGAGTTTTCCATAAATTGATTATCGTTAGGTTATAGTACATACCGGTAGGAGTAGAATTCATTTTTCAGAATTGAAATCGGTTGATGTTTCTCGTTTTGGCGTCACTTTGATGGCAAGCGTTATGTCCTCTCCCTCGTACAGGCAACGAAAGAAACCTGCGGTGCTCGACAATTGAGTACATTTTGGTTGCAGTTGCACCTACCTGACCCACCTGAAGTTATATGTATAACAATATCTCACGACCTAACGGACCAGCAACGCTGCGAATACCAAAGCCTACGGTAATTTTAACTACGAGAGAGACAGCAAAATAAACACTATTACATCAAAGGTAATAAGCTTGTTGTAGAACATGAAGAAATTTCTCTAGAAGACCTATACGAAATAAACAACCAGGTAGACAGGAAAGCTACTAGTACTCCGTCGACCCCAACTCAGTCACAAGCCCGAAACTCTGAATATCATACGAAAAACAATCAAGAAAATCCAGAACAACACTACCAGAAAAACGCCCTACAGAATCAGTCAATCAATCAAGTCGAACAGCCTCCCAAGTCTATTGGAACCTCAAAAAAACCATTGAAGCCAGTCAATCCAGCTCTCGAGAAACTCACAAGATCGAGAACTAATTCACAAAAATAACTTATTTCCTTTTCCTTCGATTCCCAATCTAGTGATGATAAATCAGTCTCTAACTGTTGAATTGTGGAATTTTGTCATCATGTGTGCAGTTCTCTCCATCAAACATTGAACTTTTTTTTTCTCTTCCTTTTTTCCTTAACTTGCTCACCATACGAGAAATGGATACATATATTAGGGATTTTGAAGTGAAGGAAATGGAAACTTTCACCTTGCAGAATTCACAAGAAATTGATGAGGTCCTGAAAGTCAACAGCTCTGAAAATAAAACATGTTCAATACTTCACAACAACATATGTAGTATAAACAAAAACTTCGATGAATTTAAAGTATTTTTTAGCGAAATAAGCTCTGACATAAATGTTGTGGTACTTTCAGAAACCTGGCAAATAAGGATACAGCACTGTCTACAACCAAGGAACTTTCAATCTGAACGATGGTGTTGTTGCCTTTGTGAAATCAAACTTAAGCTTCACTTCCTCAATACATAAGCTTGGTTATATCAGTATGCTTCAAATTAAAATCAAACTTGATGAGAAGAACATAATAATTTCAGGAATGTATAGATCACCTTCGCTTGACCCTTCAGATTTTCCAAACTTATTGCAAGAGTACCTGGACGATAATGAATCGAATAGAGATGATATACACATTTTTATCGGAGATATTAATATCGACCTATTGAAAGATAATGAATGTACACTCGAGTACAAGAGTACACTAGAAGAACATGGGTTTATTCCTACCATTAATGGTTGTACAAGGCTGAGTGCATGTCTGGACCATATATTTTTGAAATTAAAAGCCAATCTTTGCGATCAAAGCATGTCATTTATTATTAATACCTGTATTACAGATCATTCATAAATTGCTCTACAAATACTCACTGACGAGGCTAAAATAGAAGGGGATACTGATAAAAAATTTATCTATCACGTTAAGTACAAAAACCTCGCGAAACTTCTTCAAAAATCTTCTTGGAATTCAGTATATCAGGCACAAGACGTTGATTTATAAACATCATGACAAACTCGATAAATGAATGCACTATTAAGAGATTATCAACAAGAAAAAATACAAAGAAAACTCCCTGGATCACTCCCGCACTAATGAAATCGATTAATTCCAAACAAAAACTATTCAATAATCTACAAAAAAATCAAAATAACGAGCAATTGAGGAATCAATTTAAAAATTATAGGAATAAACTTACTGCTCTGATCAAAATAACTAAATATAACTACTATAAATCGCTGATAGAACAGAACCCTAACGATCCAAAAAATCTTTGGAAAGTCGTGAAAGAAATCAACAAAACTAATGAAAGCTCCAAAGGCATCGATTCTATTAAGAATAAACAAGGAGACCTATTGATAGATACAAAAGACATTGCTAATGAATTCAACAACACCTTTACAAACGTCGGGAAAAATTTAGCAGAAAAATTATTGCCTGCCCCTAATTATCATCACAATAGACGTCGTATGCCCAATAGCTTTTTCATTATTCCAACCGACCGCGACGAGCTAAAATCATTGATCAAAACCCTCAAGCCTAAAAAATCACCAGGACTAGATGGAATTACGACAGAAATTCTCAACGCTACAATCCAAGAAGTCATTGACCCCTTGGTACACATAATTAATAGAAGTCTACAAGATGGAGTATGGCCTACTATGCTAAAAAACTTAGTAGTGGTAGCAATACACAAAAAAGGAGACAAATTAGATACTAATAACTATAGACCCATATCACTGATTTCACACCTGGCGAAGTTATTTGAAAAAATCATTAAGAAACGCCTAGACTCCCAGTTGAAAAAATACAACCAATTCGGCTACAAAGAAGGAATTTCTACCCAAGATGCCCTAATTTCTCTGTCAAACAAAATTCACAGCGCCCTTGATCAGGGTAAACAATGTCTGAGTATTTTCCTCGACTTGAGCAAGGCATTTGACACGGTCAGTCACGAACTACTCCTGCAGTCACTGGAGGATATCGGTATAAGAGGAAACGAACTGAAATTATTCCGAAGCTATATTTCCGACCGACAACAGACTGTAAGAGTTGATGGGGTTCTGAGCGATCTTTCAGAGATGGAATACGGTGTTCCGCAAGGCACGGTGCTAGGACCAGCTCTCTTCAACATACATGTTAACGATTTATTTTTCATTAAAAGTTCGAACGATATTATCGCTTTTGCTGATGATACTTATCTTCCCTTTAGTATAAATAAAACAAGAACACCAACATTTCAAAGCCTAGACTTCATTACATCAAACAAAGCTTGTTCAATATCAGCTGAAAATGAAGTAAAATACCTAGATGTGTTTATTGATAGTCACTTGAAGTGGAACTCACAAATAAATTTCATAATAAAAAAAATCAATTGTATATTGTATAGATTTAGGTTACTGAAGAAGATCTTACCCATTAGACAACTGAAAATATTATACTACTCACTTGTAGAAAGCCATATCCGGTACGGTATAACTACCTGGGGTTGCTCGTCTAAGGCACGCATCCACTCACTTGAAGTTCTACAAAAAAGATTCCTGAAGATTATCTTCTCTAAAAGACGAACTCACCCTTCAGATCTCCTCTATGAAGAATCAGGTGTTCTAGACGTCAGCCAACTTTTTGCACAAAATATTATTTGTCATTATCATCAAAACAAAACAAAAAACCACATTGTCTCACACAGATACGAAACAAGATAAAAAGGCAACTATGTAGTCCCGCTCATGACAAAAACATTCGGACAGAAGTCTTATGATTTTGTTGCCCCGAAACTCTATAATGTTATACCCAAAGAACTGAAGGAGATTTTCAACATTCATGTCTTTAAAAAAAATTGAAAGGTTACGTCATCTCCAATCCACGTAACTTTTTCAATAACCTTCTTGAAAATGAATAAATTCCCTTTACCCCTCCCTCCCGTAAATACTTATATACTCAGGTTTAAGATAATCCTACATGTTCATTGTCCTGTCCATTCTTTTATCACAATTGTGATACATTATTATTGTTATTATTATTGTATTATATTGTATTATTGTATTGTATTATTATTGTTATTATTGTATCTTTTTTACTTTAAATGTCTTTTTTGTACTTGGAACAAGTGTTCAATCACTTATCAAGATGTCTTCATTCACATGGTATTCTCAGTTTTTTATTGTATTGAATTGTATTGCATTACTGTATTATTGAAAATGTGAATAAACTACTACTACTATTAGGGAAGCCAACCCAACCCATCAGAAGTGCAACTTTAAACATTTTTTTGGGGGGTTTCCTCACCAGGACATCTGAAACATTGAATTTATCAGCCAGATTCTACGATTCTATTACAACATCTGATCCCGACGAATAATTGATATCTCGAACATATAGCTTCGATTTTTGTTTGCTGTATGAGTAATAATATTTATTAAATTATTAATTATCAATTAATAAATTATTATTTATTGAAAAAAATTATCAAACACATACATAAAATACCTGATGTATTTGATTTTAATACATTGAAATAAATGCTCAAAATGTTCTCCACCTAGTTGTTGGCAATAGCACAGTCTCCTATAGAACTCCTCCTTAACTTTGTTCGAAGTTTCAGGTGAAATATTCCGTATTTCTGTAATTATCCTTTCGTAAGGTCTGGCGATCTAGCTGGCCACTCAATAGTACCTCTTCGTCCAATCCATTTATTGGGGAAGATTTCATCTAAATAAGTTCTTACCATTGAAGCATAATGGGGTGTTGCCCCGTCTTGCTGGAACCAAACATTTTCATTCGGTAAGCTAGGATCTATAGCGTTGGGATATAAGTTTGCCAACGCAGGAATAACTTCATTTCTAAGCATATTTGGATATTTTTCAGCTGTCAAATTTCCATCTATAAATATAGGACCAATAATATGGTCGCCTATGAAACCGGCCCAAACGTTCACCTTTTGAGGGTACTGAGTATATGTCTCACGCATCCAATTAGGATTCTCTGCATACCAATATCTACAGTTCTGACGGTTTACCCCTCCATTCAATGTGAATGTTGATTCGTCAGAAAAAAAAATGATACCAAGAGCTATCTCATTTCTGTTCAGCTTATTCATCAATCTTTCGCAGAAATCCATTCCACGATCTGGATCGTCTTCTGTTAATTTCTGCACAAAAGTTGATTTGTACGGATGGAGTTCTTCTTTATGGAGATATCTTAGAACAGTTGTATGACCAACATTATTTTCACGGGCAATTTGACGTGTACTTGAAGTTGGATTCTCTTCGACACTTAACAAAATGTCCACTTCCAAATCATCTTTAACGAAGTGTGGTTTTCTTTTAAATAGTTTGACATGTCCAAGTTCTCTGAATTGTGCATGAATTTTAGACACAGTACTTTGTGAAATATTAGGCAATTCGGGATACCTGTGATTAAATAAGTTTGCCACTTCAACTTGACTTCTGCAGTTATCTCCGTACCCGATCATCATTAAAATCTCAATTCGGTGAGTCTCAGTTGAATATTTCATTGTTATGTCGACAAGGAAAAAGTGTTTGACGAAGATTTCACTTTTTCAGTATAAACTGTCAACACATCAACAACTGACAGAATAGAAGACAATCCTCGTTATCTACCGATTTGAAACAATCCACATTATTTACCGATTTTGTGTAATTATTGGCGTTTTCAGGCAATTTTTAGGTATTTATGATAAAATTCATGGGCGTAGCAGATTTTGTTCAATATACAAATATGTCTAATAATTAGTTAGTTCAGATTTTGGATAAATCCATATTTAGCTAATTTAAAAAAGTACCAATATTTCAAGTATAATAAATTATTAATTTTAAAATTTCACCCTGTATAATTTATAATTGACCATACATTATTCAGTTTGTCGGAATCAATTCATTGAGAGGATTTCAAAAATATGCAAATATACAGGGTGTATCATTAAAAAAAAAACACCGGCTGTGGCATACTTGCGTGAATCATTTAAATTTATGTTTACATAACGCACAATTCAATTCAAAAGTTGACGTGTCTCGGCATTTTTTATAATTTTCTGAAATAATGACATAAAGAATTTTATTCCATAAGTGGTTCCCACACTGTATATTTTATAGACAGCAAATGTTTTGAGCCTACATAAATTCTCGTATTATTTCTCACAATTTATTTTGCTATTGTTATGTCCGAATAAAATTCCCAAGTCTACTTGAGATAAGAAACATAAACGAATTGAGGGAATTCGAACAAAATTTATAGATAAAATACAAAAGACTTAACAAGTGCAGCAATTTCTCAGTTATTTCATCTTGATCGAAATTTTGGATAAGAAACTTCGCCGATTAGAGTCTAACAAAAGTTGTTAACAACTGATAAAGGGAACATGTTGTTTTGATGATAAAACATATTGCCTAAATGTCCGGCTATCCCGCTTGGAGCTGGGAGATTTTAATTTTAGATCTGTTCGCTTAATGGTTCTTTTATTCGATGAATATCTGTCATATATTTCTTCCAATAAAAATGAATGGAGAAACAGCTGTTAAACGAATTCTTAGTAGGTTCAAATTTCAGTGTAGGAGGACTGCAGTTACTTTGTATTTCTTCAACGATCGATTGTGCGGGAAGGTTCAGTTTTTATACTAACGTGATGATAATAAAAATAATAACTAAACTAAACTGAAACATGAAAACTATTACTCCGTGGATCTTGTGAGCCATAATAAGTAGCTTTTAATCGTTACAGACTCTGACAAATGGGTGAGGTGGGGCCCAGAAAGCGCTTTATGATCGACATCATCACGACCTCAATCAACTTCATATCGACAGGGAAGCATCAAATAGAACATTATTTCCAGAAACAGGAGGATTCATGGTGACGATTCAAGTCCGAGTAATTAATACCAGCAATTACAAGAGATTTGTCATAAGAGATCCAAAAATGTGTGACTACTTAATGGGAACATTATGAATGCGATGCAAACTGACAAAACCTACAAATACATCTAAGATTCCAGTGAGATAAGCAGTCCTAAGTCCAGCAGCAAGTAACCCAAATAAATACCAGCTCACTGGAAGGGTAAGACGCCTACGCCATACCGATCCTGGCATACTCATTGGAAATTCCAAAGGGGACAAAAACAGAGCTGGAAGATATTCAAAGAACAACGCTCATTATGGTGACCAAACACAAATGTCACCACTTGACATCATCATTAGGACTACACTACCAAGAAAAGGATGAGAGCTCCAATGGACATACTTTATTTATATCGGAAACAAACATAAAAACTCCCAAAATTCTTCATTGTCAAGGCTTAAATATCATGACTTACATCAACCATATGTCGAAAAGAAAGCATCAAATAAACGGATCTCTGTTGGAACATTGTTGCCGAAACAAAAGGATTCATTCCAAGAGCTCATCTATATCTCAAATGTGGTTGTATGAAATCCAAACCAATGGTTCAATAAAACTCAAAGTCCAAACCACAGATATGGTGGTTGAATCTTTAATGATGAATTTCTTGTTGGTATTAATTTCTTGGTCTTGAATAAAATTGTCACCATGAATCCTTTTCAAACCAATGGTACTATAAAACTCAAAGTCCAAACCACAGAAAATTTAATTAAAGTCCCTCAAAGGACACTTATGATGCTACTAGTTTCAGTACAATATTACCATCATCAGGCTATAATATAAAGAGAAATGGTACACTTAATACATGAAGATCACATAAAATTTTGTTAAAATTACTTGAACAAAAGTAATAGATATAAAATCAATGTGAGAGATGCTATTATAATTAATAATACAAAATAAGAATATTACAATTGTTGATATTACAATTAAAAACTGTTTAACCTTCCGTTGGTCGCGCCCGGTCTCAGTGACGGGGCATAATAAACTAATGCCTATTTTTCTAAATATCGGAGTGAGA
>CAJUYI010003371.1:23754-34213 GCA_910591695.1 Galerucella pusilla | reverse complement strand
GAAAACTTTACGCATACAAGTCCTGAAGCTGTTATAGGAATTGTTGATTGAATAATTGTGTGGGAAGTATACAGAAAAGTTAATTTCAACAAAAACTAGTTTCTTTCGATCTACTTTTTCCCTAAAAACCACCTGTAACCGAAAACTGCCCCAGGCTAGAGCACTCCGCCTCAGGGAGTGGAATTCGGCACCAATTAAACTATTTTATACACTATCATTAATATTAAATTGGACGCCACCAGCTTTTTAATCGAAACGAAGCAATTAAAACCAGAAGCAAAAGGTGGAAAGCTGGAAACACCTCGTAGGAAATTAAAGTTAAGTTAAGACAATAGAAAATTGTTCACCAAAAATTGAAAAGAAAATATAAATAACTGTTGCCTTCAATGTGGGAGTTAGAGGAAAGAAAGAGTCCACTCGAAAATTGAAATTTCGAACATCGACAAACAGAAATGGAAGGGGAATTTGATAAAAATTAATGTTTTATTTCGGAGTGGCTAATGCGACAAGGAAACGGCATGTTTAGAAATTTAGTAGAAATTTGGGAGGAAGTGACTAATGAGCCAAAAAATTCATTAAATGAAATAGTTTTTCAGACGAAAAACGTAACAGCTGAACAGTTACACACCAAAAGCGGTTTTTGGGCTTCTCTGGGTGTTGAATGAAGAATTCTTTAAAAAAACAATTAAGTGACTTGTTATACAATTGCTATAAGTTTCTTTATTAGTGTTTACCGGTTCACCTATTTTTTTTAATATTTCAATTTAAGGGATTTTACTGTATTTCTCACCAGAAACGGTCTTTACCTTATCTGGGAGGTTTTAAATGCAGCAATTTGCTGAAAACTTTAAGCATACAGGTCCTGAAGCTGTTATAGGAATTGTTGATTGAATAATTGTGTGGGAAGTATACAGAAAGGTTAATTTCAACGAAAACTAGTTTCTTTCGATATACTTTTTCCCTAAAAACCACCAAAAGCGATCTTTGGGCTTCTCTGGGAGTTAAATGAAGAATTCTTGAAAAAAAAACAATTACTTCTTATACAATTGCTATAAGTTTCTTTATTGGTGTTTGCTGGTTCATCCATTTTTCGTTTATATATTACAATTTAAGGTATTTTACTGTATTTCCCTAAAAATCACCAGAAACGGTCTTTACTTCATCTGGGAGATTTTAAATGTAGCAATTTGCTGAAAATTTTACGCATACAAGTCCTGAAGCTGTTATAGGCATTGTTGATTGAATAATTTTATGGAAAGTATACAGAAAGGTGGTTAATTTTAACAAAAACTAATTTTTCTCGGTATATTGTTTTTCTAACAAGTATCAGTAACAGTTGGTATTTTTTCTGGAAGCTTTCGATCACAGTACTTTGGTGAAAAGTTTACAAATAGATGTTCCAAAGCTCTCAAAGGAATTGTCAGCTAAATAAGTTTATGGAAAGTGAACAGAAAGTTTAGTTTCAATATAAACTAGTTTTTCTCTGTTAACTATTTCCCTAAAAGCCACCAGAAACGGTCTTTACTTTATCTGGGAGGTTTCAAATGCAGCAATTTGCTGCAAACTTTACGCATACAAGTCCTGAAGCTGTTACAAGAATTGTTAACTGAATAATTGTATGGGAAGTATACAGAAAGGTTAATTTCAACAAAAACTAGTTTTTCTTGATCTACTTTTCCCCTAAAAACCACCAAAAGCGATCTTTGGGCTTCTCTAGGTGTTAAATGAAGAATTCTTCAAAAAAACACTAATTACTTGCTATGCAATTGCTCTAAGTTTACTGGTTCACCTATTTTTTTAATTTTAATATTCCAAGTTATGGATATTTTTGTCTAATTTCAGTAATTTTTAAACTTCTAGACGCAGAATTCATACGAACGGTAGATTTCTTCTGGAAAGTAGTGTTGATAACGCTAATTTCCTGTCTACCTTTGTACATCCTCAAATTCTTAAGGAAGAAATTTTCACCACCTAGCTACAGCAAACTCTCATAAATATCTAATTAAAATAAAAACGAATGTGATATTTAAAAAGCACTATTTGCAATAGTTTTCCACAGATTCAAAAAAAAAAACAAATCGATGTGATAAGCTTTTTTTGCCACATGAAATGATAAAAAATAACGTTGTGATAAATAGTGACAGATTTAACACTTCCACTGAGATTACCTGACGCAAATTCACGATGTCTCAAAATGGTCACGGTTCAAGAGAAGAAGAAAAAGCCAAAGAAAGGTTACTGGGAAAAAATTTCGTTTCATAGTGACAATAAACTCCCTAACAGTTGATAACTATTTATTTATTTATTGGTTTTGAGAAAACACGTTTTATGATCAAAATTATCTGATAACTGAGTGTATTGTCATACATGAAAGTGTAATACAGGGTTAAAGTAACACGTTTTGACGGCTTCTTATATTTCCTTCAAATTTTTATTGACATAGTTGCCAAATGTATATTTTTCTCCCAAAAGCGCCGAAAAAAATGACCATTTTTTAAACGAAATTATCGGTTTATTTTAAATACAACACCCTATATTTTTTAATACCATCTGAAAGTCCCTTTCTTCCCCTTTCCAAAAATGTATACATTATCGGCATATACTCAAGTTTTTAGGGAAAGATTTAATTTTTTATGAAACCATGTCAATAACTTCCAAACGTAAATTATCACATTTTAACAGCTTGGAAACGTTATAACTCGAAAACGAGAGAATTTTCGAGTTATAACGCGTTATAACGAGTAATAAGCCGTTAAAATGTGTTACTTCATAGTGGGACACCCTGTATTGAAGGCTCAATTAAAGGTGGACTCATGCAACATCAACTAAACTAAAACTAATTGAAGATTAAATTTAAACTAAGAATAGTCAGCTGTTCATGCAACATAAATTAAGAAATTGATAAATCAAACGGACATGCGCAGTAATTTCAATCATTTGTCAAATCTTCCAATAGAAATCGAGATTTCAGATAACTGAAGATGATATCAAAAGTAAACCAACTTGTTTACGAAAAATATTGTTGTAAACTATGAAAATATCTTCAAACATGTAATACAAGTTCATATAAACAATAACTTAACACCAATCACCAGTTAGTAGGTAATCTGTGGTCAGGGCTTGACGCATGCGTTGTGTTGAATTCATGGAAGAAATCAATTTCTTAGTTGAAAGTTGGCCATTTTTTTTAGTGTTAATTTGAATCTTAATTCATTCTTTTAATTTCTTGGGAAATTAAACCACAATATTTTTAAATTCTTTATTTCAACGTTTCGGTAGCGTTCCAGCTACCGTTGTCAAGAAAAAATAAGTAGAAATTAATTTTTATCCCTAACTGACACAACAGAAAAACCGAAACGTTGAAATAAAGAATTTAAATATATTGTGGTTTAATTTGCCAAGAAATTGAAAAAAGGATGAATAATATACCACAAGGAACATACAGAAGATATTGAATCTTAATTTTTTAGTTTCTTGCATGAACATCTACATTACATTACATGGTTTTATCTTCTTAGTTTTAATTTTTTCTTGCATGAATCCACCTTAAATATTGACGGTATATTTTTATAGATATGTTATCTTTTTTTCATTAATGTAGATTTATGTAAAAAAAAATCATTCTAATGTTGAAATATATAAAAAAAAAGTCAATGAAATTAATCCTAGAATATAATAAATGTGCTAAGGGTTAGATTGTTCTCAATACAAAATAATGGTAAGCAGCTGTGTGGGTTTTCTTCTTCTTTATCCATAACTCCCTTCTAAACCTCTTTTCATAGAATACAAAAATCAACGTTTTCCTTATTGGACCTTTTCTCCTTTTATTCTCCAGACCAAACTCAGCTCAATCATTCGAAGAATGTTGATTAAAGAATATATTTTTGACAATAATCTATCCAGTTTATCCCACAGCACTTTTTGCTTCAATATGTTCGGTCTAATGCATGGTGGAATTTGCAAATTTTTAATTTTGAGACATCCGAGAATACGAATTTAATTTTCGGCATATATTTTTTTTACTAACCATATACAGAGCGATTCATTAAGAATTTCTCAACTAGACTCTAAAAAAATGTTTCGATTCACACAGTATTATACAAATATTACATTATCAAAAGTAAGTTTTGAAGGCGACGTCACACACCCCTCTTACGACCTTGAAAATGACAGGCCGGTGCATTAGTGAGATTTTGCAAAGTTGCCTTCCTGGTTTTTGACAGCTAACCTTGACAATTAGAATTCTCTTTGTCGTTGCTGGTAAAGGGCGAGTTGTATCAAACACTAAACTCGGTTTAATGATGACTGATGTTTAGACTGACGTGAATGTTGATAATAAATACTCCAATCAGCCACAGTCTAAACATCAGTTATTATTAAACCTAGTTTAAGTGTTTCATACAACTCGCCCTAAAAGGTTAACCACCTAATGCATAGCGAATAGAGGAGTTCAGTCTAAAGTCAGTGTGGCCAACAAAAAGTGTTTTTTTTTTCTGACAAGAATGACAGTTAAGGTCTACCATTCAAAACATAAGATTTTTGCATTTTTTTATGATTGCGAATATCTTGAAATTTAAAATGACTTTTTTGCTGAATACCTGACGGTGGCCAATAAATCTAGGAACTCTTGGCATGTCACCATTTCATTTCTGTTATCTGTCACTAGTTATGTCAGATGTCAATGGAAAAAGTAATTAGAAGAATAGAGATACAACTAACTAGAAATGCTACAAAAATGGACATACACAATTAAACGAATATCAACAAAAATAAATATAACTGACATTTGACATAACTAGTGACAGATTAACAGAAATGAAATGGTGACTTGCCAAAAGTTCCTAGGATTATTGGCCACCGATATGATAAGTATTCAGCTAAAAAGTCATTTTTAATTTCAAGATATTCGCAATCATAAAAAAATGCAAAAATCCTATGTTTTGATTGGTAGACCTTAACTGTCATTCTTGTCATAAAAAAAACCACTTTTTGTTGGCCACACTGACCTTAGACTGAACTCTATTTAAATCATAGTATAGGGCATGTCCTTGACAGTTAACAATACCCCTGAGGGAAAACAATAAACACGATCAATAATTATCAAACAACTATTAACCTATATTATATATTATTAAATATGCAAGCTCAACAATTAAAATAACTGGAGCAAAACCAACTAAACTCAAACACGATCTATAATTATAAATCGACATAACCTCACTATTAAGTACCACGTGCTCTGAACGCTTTGTTTATTGCTTTACCACCGGGCTGCTGTCAAAATAGTTTGTGACGTCACGTGGACATGCCCTATTAGTGAGATTTTGCAAAGTTGCTTCCCTGGTTTTGACAGCTAACCTTGACAATTAGAATTCTCTTTACCGTTGCTGGTTAAAAGGATAATCACCTAATACATATTGAATTTTAATCATAGTATTCTGGTGGTTTAGAATCTACAGTTTGAGTATTGAACTTTCATAATGAATCACCCTATATGTGTTGACGTGATTATAAACATTTTTCATAAATATTAGGCTAGAAATAAAAAAAATGATAGAATTCAGTTTTCTTTTAAAAGTAACGAAAAGAGTTGGATTTTTCAACAGTTCCGAGTTGAATAATGCAAAAAAAGGAACTAGTTGGTACTTCCTAACCTCACTTTCTCTGCTACACGTGTTTTATCCACTCTTAATTGTTCGACAAAAGGTTGAAAGGACAAATTTGAAGAATATCTATGGATTTAAAGGTTTGGTAGAAGGGAAAGGGTTAGAGTTGAAATTTTTTTTCTTCAACTGTTGAAAATGAAAATTCCTTTTTTTATTTAACGATTTTACCTCACATTACAATTATTTTTTATGTTGAAAGAAGTTCCATAACCTAATAATAAACTTTATTTTCCATTTATTTATTTAAAAAAATATTTGTAAGTAGATATAGATGAATATTTTATTAACTGTCTTGTTATCGATTATACAATTTATTATTTATTAAGAAAAATTGTCTTTATAACAAATATAAGCTTATTTTAATTTTATTTTTTGTCGTTTTCTTTACTTCGACGGTAGATACCAGCCGTGTAAACATTTCGGAGCCGGAGACGGCGTTTGAAAATCCGCTCTTCCCAATTCCGTAAACGTTGAGGCATCGAGAACTAACAATCCTACATGATTGGTGTCTTCTTCACCCCAAACCATCGACGATAAAATTACCCCTTCGTCTTCTTCCTGAAATGTATACCAATTGAGTAGGTATAGTCAAAAGCGCGGTCTTATTGTGCGGGATCAAAGGTCACTAACCATTCAGAAGACACTGAGGTTACCAAAATGTGAGATTACAAATATACCCGGAGAAAATAATGATGGTTGATGTTTCCTAAATGTGATATCAAACGGTTCACTCGAGTGAATATTCACGCAAGTGAAAGCTTCATTATTCTTTCATTCCATGTTCACACGACTTAGTGTGAATGACAAAAAAAGAACATTCATCTGTTCTTCTTCAAAATATGTCGTCGGGTGAACACCATTTTGTCGCTAATTTACCGACGCAACGTGACGTGCGGCTGCTACAGAGCTCGAGACAAAATAGCCGAATCCGAGTGAACGTTCTCTTTGTGTGCAGACGGTTCATTTTCCGTTCATTCTGACTGGGAGTGAATGATACCGATTGCTAAAATCCAACATCGTTGGATCGGTTCATTAATGAATTCATTCAGCACTCTTGTTGCATTTTGAGTTCAGATGTATCATTTCGAGTGAAAGACAAAAATGAATGAAAAGTGAACCGTCTGATATCACCTTTAAGCACTGGTTGACGAAATTCCACTTTTTCATTCATTCTCGAAATAATATATCAGATTTAAGGTGAGATTATACAGCAAATAAAATGAAATAAAATAAGGAACTAATTAAAATAAGTTGAGAAGGACAAAAAAACATTGATTATAGAGATGAATAAAATAATATAAGAAGTAAGAGTAAGCCAATCAAATTGCAGCTATTTTGACAATGACTTTGTTCGTGTTTTGTGCAAGCTTAGTGAATTCCACTTTTTGTTTTGGCTCAATGAGGGGTGATAATGTTGTGTATATGTGAAAGTTTTTCGTTTGAGCAATTTTAAATATCAAAAATGTCGTGGTCTCATGATCAAGTACTTCGTTAGGTTACATGAAGAATAATTGGAACCTCAGAACATTTAGAACAGAAATATCTGGGTCATGCGCATTATCCGTTTCCAAACAAATTAAAATAAAATAAAACAAAAAGATAAAAGTTGGCCATCTTTTGTACTAATTCTTATTTGCTATTTTATCTTATTTCTTGTATAAACGATTTCATAGAGATGCTTATGTTCATCTTTATTATTTTAATTTATTTTATTTTATTTGCTGTATAATCTCACCTTAAGTACCATTATTTTTTGCTTGAAGATGCAAAATACCGGAAAATTGCTTATTATTATCATTCATATTGTCACTTTGAACTGTCAAAGTGACATAACTGACATTTAAATAAAAGCTTCGCTGGTGAAAGAATTTTTAGAATCGCTGAAAACTAAATACATATCCTTCTTTTCTCCCGTCGAAATTACATAAGTCTGTCTTATTCATCTTACGGATTTTATTTGGAAGTTATGACTAAACGCAATAAAAGAAAACTAAAAAGGTGAGTATGTCTTTGTTGAATCGTATGACCCGCATGATAAGACTGCATTTGACTATACAGGGTGTCCCACGACGAGTTAAAACTATCTGTATATGGCAAAATACTTATAGTAAAATCATGAAAATTTCTACGTTTGGGTTTTCGGATACGATCTTTTTAGCTAAAATATTTTCAAAGATGGCAGACTTCCGGCATAGTATATAAACAAAAGAATATTAGGTTCAATTTTCGTCGGCTCTTTCATGTAGCGCTGCTAAAGACTTGTCGAAAAACGATCGTAAAAGCACACGTGTACCGTATATACAGGGGTCGCGCTAATTACTATCTTCATATCTTGTTGATTTATAAATGGAGTGTTTGGTAAGGGGGCTGATAAAAATGTACGTTAGGATAGAAAACTTACTTCAAAAAACGATGCTGTTTCCAGTGGCGGATTTGCCATAAGGCCCAGTAGGCCCGGGCCTAGGGCGGCCAGATACGAAGGGCGGCAATCGTGCCAAAAAAACTCAGTGATGATAACAAGAAATAACTCAAATGCAAAGTATCTCAAAATATTTTAGAGGCTCGCGTACCGTACGTATGATTATAATCTTCCTAAATCACTATTTTTGAGTATTAAAGTATAAATACTTTCGTACATCGTGCTTAAAAAATAGTTCGTACGTTTAGTTTAATATTAGTGATCTAGGAAGAATACCTATCCTATTGTTATTACAAAAACAACTCAGCGGTGTCGCGCGAACATTCTAGAAAGCTCTACACGACGCTCGAATGCGTGCGCGCGCCGCCCCGCAGGAAGGATCTAGAAACGGTGCAAGCGCGACGGAAATACGCGCGACGTGAGAGTGAGCAAGACAGCGCGCGGCATGCATACACGCGCGCGTTCTGGAAACTGCCCGACTATTCTAGTATAACGTTGCACCGGTATATATAAGCTACGGGTTTGGACGGTGGGACAGTTCAGTTTAGTGAGCGATTGAGTGCGATACTGCTTAAGTTGAATATGGACGGAAAGAAAAGGGTAAGGTTAAGTGGGGCAGAGTATCGCAAGAGAGCTAAAGAAAAAGATGATAAACAAAAAGATACGATTTAAAAAACACGGAAATTAGACGATTTCTTTGGAAAACTTGATGTTCCAAGTAGTAGTGGCGCTCCGTCAACTGATGATTCTGCAGTGTCTTCAAGTGAAAATACTTTGATCGATGTGGCAAGCATATCGAAAGAACAAGCCGAAGATGTCCCTCTAGTACCAGGAGTGGCAGGAGTAGGAGTGCAGCCCAATCCTACGGACCAAGAGCTCTACGAAATCAGCGACGATCCAGCTAAATGGACAATCGACGAGTTCACGCGTGATCACATTTGTAAGAACGGAGCCAATCAAAACATCCAAAATGATTTTCCTAAAAGTGAGCGCATTTACAAAGATAAAGCGCGACAGTTGTCGAGACATTTATTCGAACGTCAGCTTCTGAACGGTGAAAAAGTTCCGCGAAAGTGGCTAATTTATTCCAAAAGTACTGGATGTGTTTTTTGTGGTCCTTGTCTGCTTTTTAATAGCGGGGAGAGTCAGTTCGACAAAAAAGAAGGTTTCAATGACTGGAAAAATTCATATCATCGAGTGTCAACTCATGAGAATTCGCCTACTCACAAATTATCTGTTCTGCATATGAAAGAACGAAGCAACGTGCTAGGTCGCATTGACCGCGCATTAACAATGCAATTAGATGAAGAAATAAATTACTGGAGAAACATTCTGAAAAGAGTAGTTGCATGCGTAAAAGCGCTTGCGTCACGTGGTTTGCCTTTCAGAGGACACGAAGAAAAATTTGGATCAATCCACAATGGAAATTATTTGATGTCCTTAGAGCTTATCGCTGAGTTCGATCCGTTCTTAGCCAAACACATTACACGTTATGGAAATCCAGGCTCAGGATTTACGAGTTATCTTTCTTCAACAACATGCGAAGAATTCATTCGACTTATGGGAAACAAAGTTTTGGAAACAATTGTTATGGAAATATTAACCGCAAAATATTTTTCTCTGATTATTGACTCGACACCGGATATATCTCACGTAGACCAGCTCACTTATGTTATCAGATATGTCCTGCCTAATGGGTCACCTGTAGAACGGTTCCTCAAGTTTATTCCAAACACAGGCCACAAATCACAACAAATGGCAGATGCTGTTACCTCAACTTTAACTGAATTGGGAATTGACATTTCAAACTGCCGCGGGCAATCATATGACAATGCAGCTAACATGTCAGGCATATACAACGGCCTGCAAGCTAAAATAAAGGAAATTTCACCCCTTGCCGACTATGTTCCCTGTTCAGCACACTCGCTTAATTTAGTAGGTGAATGTGCTGCTGAAAGCAGCCAAGAGGCTTGTTCGTTCTTTTTTCTACTCCAAGAGTTATACAATTTCTTTGCAGCGTCAACTCAGCGTTGGGAACTCCTTCAAACCCATTTCACCGTCAAAAGTCTATCAACGACTCGTTGGTCAGCTCGTGCAGACGCATGCAAAAGTTTACGCGAATCCTGGAATGAAATCCATAAAGCGCTAGTCACCATCGAAAATGACACACAACAGAAGAGAACCGTTATATGCGAAGCAAGAGGTATTCGTTTGAAACTGGAACGTTTTGAAACGGCTCTCATGGCTGTTTTTTGGGGATGTTTACTAGATCGCATTAACGCCACAAGTAAAAAACTTCAGAGTGTGGAAATTGACATTACTATTGTTACGAGGCTTTAATACATTTTGTTGGCGAAACAAGAGAGAATTTCGA
>CAJUYI010003371.1:0-13672 GCA_910591695.1 Galerucella pusilla | reverse complement strand
TCCCTCATAAAAATGGAATCGTAAGGCTATGAGAGAAGGTTATTTTTCAAATAAATGAACCCCTTATAAAAATTCCATCATACGCCCATGCTAGATGAAAGTTTTAAAAATTGATCCCTCATAAAAATGGAATCGTAAGCCTATGAGAGGTTATTTTTACAAATAAATGAACCGCTTAGAAAAATTTCATCGTACGCCCAGATAAAAGTTTTTTTCAATAAATTGATCCCTCATAAAAATGTAATCGTAAGGCTATGAGAGAAGGTTTTTTTTACAAATAAATGAACCCCTTATAAAAATTTCATCGTACGCCCATGCTAGATGACAGTTTTTATTGTATTAATAAATTGATCCCTCATAAAAATGTAATCGTAAGGCTATGAAAGAAGGTAATTTTTACAAATAAATGAACCCCTTATAAAAATTCCATCGTCCGCCCATGCTAGCTGACAGTTTTTATTGTATTAAAAAATTGATCCCTCATAAAAATGTAATCGTAAGGCTATGAGAAGGTTATTTTTAAAAATAAATGAACCCCTTATAAAAATTCCATCGTACGCTCATACTAGATGAAAGTTTTTATTAATAAATTGATCCCTCATAAAATTGTATAATCGTAATGCTGAGAGAAGGTTATTTTTACAAATAAATGAACCGCTTATAAAAATTTCATCCTACGCCCATGCTAGATGAAAGTTTTTATCAATAAATTGATCCCTCATAAAAATGTAATCGTAAGGCTATGGGAGGTTATTTTTACAAATAAATGAACCCCTTATAAAAATTCCATCGTCCGCCCATGATAGAAGACAGTTTTTATTGTATTAATAAATTGATCCCTCATAAAAATGTAATCGTAAGGCTATGAGAGGTTATTTTATTTTTACAAATAAATGAACCCCTTATAAAAATTCCATCGTACGCCCATGCTAGATGAAGTTTTCATTAATAAATTTGACTCCTCATAAAAATGTTTATCTACGCCTATGCTAGATAACGAGACAACTTTTTGTAACGAAACATACTCACTTGTGCTAATCTCTGTTCGATTTCTTGCTCTTGTTGTAAAGCTTTGACGAATGCAGTCTTCAATCTATTCGTATGTTCGGCTTTTAGCGCCTTTTTAACATTGTTTGTTACGCACTGTTCGCAAATTACAGACTTAGAACCTGAACAATAAAAATAATTTATTAATCATTAGCAACGATTACAATTATTAATTAAATACCTTTTATTTTTTTGCCATTTTCCCACTTCCAAACTGGAGTAAAGTCAGATTGACATTGGCTACAGGCGAATGGTTGTGGCGGCAAAGGCATTCGAGTTTCTTTCGTTAGGAAATCAACGACGTGCTCTAAGCCGACAAGGTAGATGAATTCGGTATTGCTTGGATTCGGTATGAAGTGCATTTCTGGAGGTGGCGGTTTCGGTGGAGGTATCTGAAAAAAATTCAACAAAATTTTCATTTACTGAGTAGCTTTTCGTTTAAAAAACCATTTCAATACAAGAGAAATTGCCCATGAATGACCTTATTTCTAGAGACACTACTCATGATCACTGCTGTCATTATGTATTATTCAGTAATTCAAATGTACCAAAAGTACTGAGTCAGTTAGAAGACTGGGATGGTCAAAAATAATTACTGTAATTCAACTACCAAAAGTACAGAGTCAGTTAGAAGAATGGGATGGTCAAAAATAATGACAGTAGTTCAACTAAAACTATTAAATGTTCATAGAGATACCAAAGATAAAGGCAAAAAGCCAGCTCGGAAACCACCAGGATGTAAAAGAGATACAAAGTAGGTTTAGGCTGCCTTTCTCTAATACTGTGTAAGCTTTACAAATACAAAGAAAGAAAAACCTCTGATTCTCTGTCTCTTTCACTCTCACCAGGGTCAAGATGGACATTCCCACTTACACAATGACCTATGGCTTGTTGCCTCTATCTGTAGTAGCTCTATGTAAATGTTGCCCATTCTAGATGATTGGTTTTCATAGACTTTGCTCATTGCCTATTATTCAGTAGTTCAAATGTACCAAAACTACTAACAAACTCCATAACACTGTCTTTTCACACCAGCAATTGGATTTGTCTCACAATTTAAACAGAAAACATTTTACTATGTTGTATAATTAACGCTATCTGTGAAAAAACACATGAACTAACAACTTTGACACTAGAAATTCAGCAAAACTTCAAAGTAAAGATATTATTGATGAGATTTGATTTGTAAAAACCCAAGATGTAGTCGTTTCTTTTAAAAACGTTCAGGCAACAGTAAAACAAATATAGATAAATAGAGTACCTGTAATAATGTTTTCTCCAATTGTTTTCTTAATGCTAATTTTGCAGCGGCCTGTCGTTGAGCTGGGGTTTGGTTGTCTTCTCTGGCTCTCTCCTAAAATTAAACAAATGTACTACACTTAATAACTATTAATTACAATCTTTTGCACAATTCTACAGTTTCTAAAAGGTCGATTTTATTACCTCTTGAATAAGATTCGGCTGCATAGAACCACTATGCACCAAACCTTTGTTTTCTACTCCACTGACAGTCTAGCAGCAAAAGTAAAAAATAAAACCAAGTTAATAAAAAGTGCTATATCTTCATAACATTTATCAATTCAAAATGTAAAAAAATAACAACTAATTAATGGAAGAAAATAACAATCATATGATAAGCTAATTTGAATAACTATCTAATTAGTCACATTTCTTATTGTACATACCTTAATAGATTGAGGAGGTGCTGGAGTAATAGTAACTGAAGGTGACAAATCTTTAACTCCTGGAGGAAAGCCACTTGGTGGTCTACCCATGGAAGATCTTTGAGGTGGTTGTGGCACTGAAAGACTAGTCCTGTTATTGATTGGAGATGCACTTATAGGTGGTCCGTGCATACTAGCACGAGGAGGTGGAGGTTGCTGTTAAATTTGTTTAAATTAAAAATTTATCAATTAAATATTTTGTACAAACATACCCCTCTAATTAAATGTGAATTTCCACTACTGTTACCAGGTATATTGCTCACTTTTAGTGAAATATTTGAAGGATGTCTCGAATGGGCCATCTGTGGAGATTGTTGACCTTTTGGAGGTACTTTGACAGTTGTGGGAGTGATACTAAGTCCGCTTGGTAAACCACTAGGTGGTAATGCTGAAACGGATATATTTGGTGGCAAAACTGCAACATTTTCCTTAAGTTGTTGAGATTGTTTAAGTTTTTTAAGAAGAACCAGTTTCATTTCTTCAGCTCTAAGCTCTTCACGTAGTCTTCGCAGACCTCTCTCCCTATATAAAAATACAAAAATAAGTACAAAGTAATTTTTATTCATCCCATTACCTTTGTTTAATTTCAGTGGAGCTGTACTCCTTAACTGGAGTGAGGGGAGGCATTTCTCCTTCACTTGAATCACTACTATACTCAAAATTTCCGTTAACTCTTGGTTTATCTAGTAAACCATTGATAAGAGCCTCAGAACTCTCAACGTATGACCTGGGTTCTGTTCTTGGTCTTAAAACTCTTCTAGAATTCGTTAAGGGCAGTGATTGTTGTGGAGTTGCAGAACTTAAGCTGTTATTATTTAAAAGGAACGGAACGTAGCTTGGAGGTGTTGATGAAGTCCTGTTGCTGAAATATACAAGAATTATCTAAAACTATTTCAATATCAATGGTTATTTATGGAAGGTAGATTAAATAATGGTATACAACTATATGTTTTTCTTATATATACATTCCTAAAGCACTAAAAAAGCTAGAATTAATATTTACATTAAAGCAAACAATGCAGATCAGTATAGTTATTAATATTAAAATTGAATTCTAATCTAATCAGCAATATTTTCAAAGTAAATAAAGAACAATTAGTAATGCTGATATCACTATCATATTTAGGTAATCAATTTTTAAAGAAAAAATGTGTGCTGCGAAATTTGGTAGAGCTAGGATCATTTGCATTTATTAATTTTTGGAATAGGATTAATTAGATTCTATAAAAAACCAACTTCTATCTAGAATAAAACAGATTATATACTTGGAATATTATCAAAACTATCTACATTCAACTTAGATCATAAAATACTTCCAATATTTTATACATAAATCACAACATTAAATGTGATCATTCATTATAAGAGAATTTGTAAATAAAAATTTATCTAATCTCACTTTAAAAAGACATAAAAAGCGGTGGCTTTTTTTACATTATACCAAGTGTAATGAGGTATAGGGATTTGTTTTGCAGTGTTCAACAGTTTTTTTCCATGGCACAACAAAAAACTTATTTAATAAAAAAGGTAGCGAATTGTATTGTTCATACATTGAATAACGGATTTTTTTATGGCCATGTTTAGAGTAAAGACCAATTTTTGACAGAAAAAGTGACAAACAGTATTGTTTACTTTTATCTTTTGCCTTTTAAATAAATAGGCGTAAGCATTAACGTAACAACTCATTTGTTAATTTATTGTTCTCTATAAAAAACAATAATTTAAGACATAAAACGGTAAATTAGTCCTATTAAAAAAAATTAATAACTATGCAAATTGACCCTGTATTACGGTCAGGTAATACATTTAATTTAAAAAATGGTTACCAATTACTTAAAATAGTTATTGAATACATACCTAATACTCAAATCTACAACAGTTTCATCGACATCCATTTTTTCAGTTAAACTTCCAAAAGGAACTATCACCTTTTGCCTGTATTATCTAATGTATTTATACATAAATAAACACCACACATCTGAGTATACAATATTTTATTACGGTCTAATCAAACTCATTAAAGTTAAAGTCAATCACACGAAAAAATTATTTGTATGCTTTCTATCGTATTCACTCAAATCGTTGCCCCCTACCACTGTTGCTAATTATATTATTATCAAAAGATGTTGATAATCAACATACGCGATAACCCCATTCCTAAAAGAAACCTTCTACAAAACACGGTAGGTTCGTTACGAATCACTGGACACTTATTTACTGTTTATTCACTAGATATTAAAATCCACTTTTTTGGTAATCAATTGTTTCACACTGAAAATTGGAAGTAAAAAAAATAACTAACCACGATACAAATCAGAAGAAGCCGCATCCAACGACACCAAACATGGTACATTTATGAAGTGATGGTTGAACGCACCTTAGGTCAATTAGTGCACCGAAATTGTAATCTAAACTCGCGTTGACAAATCGATTATCTTCATGCATGTATAGTATACACTTTTCTGAATAAAAAATCATCGTATTACTTGTTATCAAAATATAAAAAAAATTCCAATGAACTACTTGAATATGTGTCACACCTTTTTACAATTAATATCGAGTGGTTTTGATGAAATTTATTTTTATAAAAACACGAAAAAAGTGAAAAGCGCGAGACACCAATTCACCCCAGGCCAAAATTAACAGACAACTGATTCGTTTCAATATGGCGTGGCCTTGTGTTGAGCTTATACACCGACGCAAAGGTCACAGACACTCTTATCATCTGCTCTCTTTTTTTCCATTATAAAAGTTCATTCACAACGTACGTCGATACTTTTTACGTCTAGCATTTATTCATTTGGCACACGATACAATCAACCGCAGCCACCAGGTTATCTCTTTCACTCGAACAAGTTTAAAACTGTATCTTTCATCTTTAGACGGCGTTGTTTGCATTTGTAAACTTCTAAGCCAATCAAAAACAAAACTCTAGACGTATCTATCTCACTTCTACTTTCTACTAACCCATTACTTAATACAACACGCTCGTCTGGTTCTTCGTGATTAGAAAAAAAGAAAAGATATAATGATACAGGTGATTTTTTTGTTAAAGTAAAATATATTAAAACTAATTACTTATGTAATTTATTTAATCAAGGTCATATACATACACCCATTTCAAATGCTTTTAAGAGTCTACCTAAATTGAAATAACTTTTTGTGAAAAAATCTTTCCTCTAGGCCACTATTTAATTAAAATTAATATCATTGGAAACATATTAAAAATGTCTCCCAGAATGGATATGACATTATATTGTGTCACAAGGGTAGAAAATGAGCTTTTTAGTATAACAAAGGTATAAACTTATCATTTCCAGCATGTTCCAGCCACATTTTTTGAAACACCTTAATCTGGTAATAAAAACAGAAACGTCTTCCACATTCTTTTATTTAGATCATAAAATAGATTTACAAGTTTGATACATATTTTTAACCCCTCGCTGATCAGCTATTTCGAAAATTTTCATCAAATTTAAAATATCACTGGTCTTCTTTGCATTAATCCAAACTTTACCATTAACTCCTACAACTATCTCATATATAAACTTCTTTCCTAAATACCTTAGCATGGGATTTTCAATTTCTAAAAGGCTTTGTGCCAGCGATAGAGATATTGTTAGGAAATATCCATCATTTGATAGTACTCCTAGTGGACCAGCTTTGTAATAAGAATCTATACAAACTAATTCAGGTTCCATTTCTCTGTGTGCATTCAATAACTTTGCATACACAACATCTCCAACTTGTACGTCTGGTTTTTGCTTCTTTGTAGCTCCTTCGAAGCATAATAGTGAAAGAGCAGCATGTTCTGCACTACCAATATCTACTTTTAAAGTATCTCCCGACTTCTTGACTACAACTCCAACAACCAAATCTCCCTTTTTCGGAATATACCTAGCTCTCTTTCCTTCAATCCAGTATACATTAGGCTCCTTGAAACACAATTTGCCAGGTTGAGTTACGCAGAGTGTATTTGGCTGTTCTTCATTTTGCCTCAAGCCTGGACCCAATATAGTTACACCTCTTAAAGATTTAACTGGATTTATGAGTTCTCCTGGGAATACAAATGTTGTTTGCGACATTGTCTATAATGTGATAATAATACAAAATATAACTTATAACCTAACTTTTTAAACTTTTCAAATTATAACACGAGTCAATATTTTCACTTGCGATACAAACCATAATTGTTTTTATGTGTAGATGCCAAAGTCTTTAAACATTGGGCTAATGTTTTTGTTGTATTGGGAATATAAATACTTTTGAATGCTCTTTCACTTGTTGATTTCAAATCCCAATTTTCTAGATCTGTATTTGAGCCAGTTTAAAAAGAATCACTGTACAAGAATTTACTGACTGTTTGCTGAAACAATCTGAAAATTAGTTCACTTGTATTTCAGGCATACGTTTATTTAATTTTTATATGATTTTTATTTTCCAATATTTAAAATTCTAAATAACTCATATAGATCACGTGATGAAATCATGAAAACAGGGTAGCCAACTAATTCAGATTGATAGTGTCTAAAGCTTTCTAGGCTGTTAATTTAGTGGATATTTTTAAACATAAATAAGCATTTTTTGTGTAAACTAGGAGTTGACCTCCCAGAATATTCTAGAAACTTGAATATTGACTTATTATCAAGACAAAAAACAACAGAAGAATCCTTCTTATAGCTTTATTATAACCAAAAAAAAAATTAAAAAACGACTGCTGTAAGCTTAGCCATAATCAGTTATATGATGATTTCTAAACATTTGACTTATTTGCTTTAATTTTATCAACGAACAAAGGTGTTTGACTGCTGATAATTTAAAATTGACAAGAAATCGAATAAAAGTAAGATATTTATTTAAAGAAATTGATCTCATAAAAAGAAATAAAGAAAAAACCAGTTTAAGACATTTGACATTGATCAGTTATTCATTTCCTGTTGAATGCTGCTGTAGTATCTGGTTATAACTAGTTTGAAATCGTCCAGTCAAAATTTAGTTTGTGTTTGAAGGAATAATCAGTCAGGTAACGGTTTTTTTATATGGTAAATTTTAGCTAGTTTTGTTATAAATACATTTGAATATTGTAGAATGACTTCCACGGGTATAAATGTTGGATTGGGAGAAGATACCCGGAATTCAAGTAGAGTATTGAGACCACCAGGCGGCGGCCACACAAACATTTTTGGCGGTGAAGGTAACGAAAACAAAACAGCAAGGAGAGATCATGGCAGAAATGCTTCTTCAATTCTTGAGGGCACAAATACAGATGCACCCCCTGCAATACCAGTGAAGACCCTTCCACCTCCTCCAGAACCTAAAGTGAATAATGTTTCAACATCATCTGAACCACAAAAAGGACGAGTCCCACCAGGAGGATTCTCATCAAAGCTTTGGTGAAGTAATATGTTACAACTCTGTTACTATGTTGTACTTAACATGTTAATTATTCAAAATATTTGACTGCATGTTACCTCATTGAAATATTTTGCTTTGAAACTCATCCTAACTAATAATAAGTATTTTGATGTACTTTTTTGCTGTATACCTTTTCGAATATTTACAAATAAATTTTTCATGTGATTGTGAAATAAAAATAAACTTTCTTTGATTGTGTGAAAGTGTTTACTTACTTGAAAATAATTCCTATATTTCCTATATAGGTAGGTATCAATTTTTACAATCTATGTAGCTGAAAACTGTGATCAAGGCCACCCGAAAATCATAACCAAGCTGGGTGTGATAGGGGTTCGAGCCATTTCAATCGCTACCAATGAGTTGTGAGTTATAACCTCCATATTTCAGAACCAGCATTTATAAAATAAAAGCATGGAAATAAAAGGTATAACGATAATTATTTGGAGAAGAGAAATAATTTTCAACACCTGTCTACATTTCTTAAATGTGGAAGGCTACATATTGGGGGCTTAATTTCCGTTAGCGGAGACATAATTATAGTAGGAAAGAAGAATAAAATAACCACTAAGGTTCTTTTGACGTTTGACAGTACAGAATACACTGACAAGGTAAATAATTCTAACAATTTTTTTAATATTTCAATCATCCTTTAATTTAATTATCAATAAAAGTTTATATTCCTAATTCAACGATTCATAAAATATTCTAGTATTCCTATTTTCTTGAAATATTCCATATTAACAATTTCTATTATTTTAGGTTAAACTTTGAACAGAGATGGCAAAGTCAAAGAATCACACAAATCATAATCAAAGTAAGTGAATTTCAAAATAATTGTTACTTCCATTAATAATAATATTTTATTATAGATCGCAAAGCCCACCGTAATGGAATTAAAAAACCCAAACGGTTCCTTCATGAATCAACTCTAGGGGTAAGCTACTTATGACAAATCCTATTATCTGTAATATCACTTTACAAGCCTAATTCAACAGACAATCAGCTACTTTATAGCTGTATTTTTACCTTTCTAATTGATTCATAATTTTAGATGGATGCCAAGTTTTTGAAAAATCAAAGGTTTTCCAAGAGGCATAACTTGAGCACAAAACAACAACTTAAACGTGCTGCAGAAAGAAAAGCAGAACGTGAAAGTAAGGGAAAATAGATGTAATTTGACTTTTAAGATTAAATATTTTGTAAAGTACATCCTTTCTTTTTTTACCATTTTGTGTGCTTGTGTTGCATTCATCTTTTCAGAATAATGTTCGGTATATTTTTTAAGAATAGTGTGCAGTATACTATTGTTATATTTGAGCATATAACAAACTTTTATTGGATACATGGAAGGTATTTGTTCTTGTGTAGGAAATCTAACATTTAATTGTTTATCGTGTAATAAATCAAATATCTTTCAGTTGCCGTTTAATTCATACATGCTTTATCTTAAAGGCTGAGCTATCCACTTTCAGACTAATAAAATTTACACCTCTTCAATCAATTACTCAAAAATTATCCATGTTAAATCCTTTTTTTCTTTGGATAAGGTGATAGATTACACATGTCTCCTTCAGAAGAAATAGTAACAATATTAGAAGTTGTAGCAATCTCTTCTTCTGTACCATTTTCTAAACTTTGTAAATTTTCTTCAGCTTCTAAACTATGCAACAACTGCAGTCCAGATTCAATTACAGATGCATCGCCTTCAAAAGAGGTAAAGTGAAACTCTGGATTTTCTATCTCGATTGCATCATCATCCTCTTCAACTTTTACTCTAACAATATTGTTGAATTTATTAGTAGGTGATGGGCTTTTCGGTATTAAAAGTACTGCATAATGTTTGTTAAGATCGACACAACGCTTTTTAAGAACATTTATATATTTCACAACCCTATTTTGATAATAATCATGGAGACCTTTCACTCCTCCCATTCCAGTTTCTGTTAATACTTTCTCTATGATGCTGCTAAATCCAATATCTTGATTTTCAGCACTCTCCATATATTCTATTACTTTATGACAAAACGTTTGTAAGAACGTTTCTAATACATCAGTCATTATATCCAAAACACTTTGATGAGTAGTTTCATATCCTATGTGAGCAAACATAGTACTGATAGATTTTGTTAATAAATTTTTAACCACCGCTTCACTTAGCTCGGGTACTTCTACTTTCTTCCCAGAAGTAAACGGAGTTATTTCTTGTGGAATAAAATTAAAGTTGTTTCTTCTATGTTTTAAGACGATTTCGGGCATAACAGGCATTGGAGGAGCTGCGTCTTCTGGAGGGATTAAATTCATTTCAGTGGCTAACTCTGCCACTCTGATCATCTCGGTCATATCGTTAGCATATTTATGTAACGAAATAGCGTATGATATAAATGGATCTATAGGGGGTAAAACAAGTTTTTCTACTTTTTCTTCGTCGGTTTCATCATCGTATTCTGCTAAACAAAATTTGTCCATCGATTTTTCTATTTCTGTTGTAATATCAGGAATAATAAAATCAGATACCGGTTTGGGTTCTATTTCTCCCCAATATGTAGTCATCGTTGGGTTGTGTCTTGTATTGTATGTGTTTGTTTATAATTTATAAAAACCTGTTACTTGCGTTGTCACAAATAAAATGTATATAAACATAACCCTACTGTTTTCATTTATGTAGCTTGTTGCTGTATAGTTGCCTGTGTTGTGACCACTAAAACATAGGCAACACTCATACACTGTTATGTATTGATGATAGCATGAAGTAGGGATGTCCACTGAAAAAATACATCGATGTTTTTTCCGATGTAATGCATCGTTACGTTGCATCGATTCTTTCCGATACATCGGGGGAAAACATCGATATTTGCGATGCATCGAATTTTTGGTTAAATAAAAATGAAAAAAATTTTACACTAAATTTCTATACAAAAAAGTAGAAAGAAAATGAAAATAAATTTATACATCCCCTTACTTTTTACCTAAACTCTGTAAAAACAGGATTTTTCTTAGAAGTATAATTACCATTTCAGTTTTCAATTTCATTTGTAGATTTTGATAGATTTATTATATGCGCATGCGCAATACTTTATGTATTCATATCCATATTTCATAGATGTTTTCATTTTGAGTAAAAAAATGAAAAAAAACTTGGGATGTTATTATTAGGCAACTGATGTATCGAGATAAATACATCGATGTATCGAATATATTCGTAAACATTCGATACATCGCATAATACCGATGCATCGAATCGAAAATATCGATGTTTTCGATGCATCGATGTATATCGGACATCCCCAAGGATGATACCTTGGGACATCCCTAGCATGAAGAGTAGTCTCCATAATTGGTAGTTTAGATACGAATGAAGCCGTAGACCCCGTAATAATGGGAGTTTCAAGATGAAATTTTAGATATTTACTCTCAGATAAGGAACAAATATAAATAAAAATCAGCAGCATCCTATCTAGAGGGTGTGAGATACAAAGATGTTTAACGATAAGGAAGAATGAATCAATTTTAATTAAAATAATACTGCAAATGGTAACGCAAACATTTAATAAGTAAAAAAATAATATATTCAACAAAGTAAAGTAAAAAAGATTGTGTTGTAAACGGTACGGCAATATGGCCGACATGTGAGTTAAAATTAATCTCGCAATTTGAAAAACTTAATCACTTTCTTCGGATAATTCAGCATCTTCTTTAGGCAACACCACTGTTTTTTTACTTTTAGCTATATAACCAGGACCTTTTTTCGACTTTCTAAATACTTCAATGGCTTTCATTTTATTTCTAAGCGAATTAGATTTATCCCGCAATCTTTGATGGATCACATCTTTTGTATGGAAATTCGTATTGGGAGTAACTTTTTTACTTTTAGGCGATATTGCTAATGCCTTCAACGTTTCCGATTTAATTTCTCGAACTCGTTTATTTGATTGAGAAGTAGTGGCTGCTAAAATTTGAATCTCGGCATCTTGTTCCAGCTCTTCTGGTATTTCTTCAAGAATTGAAGGTGGTGTTGTTACTTTTGGTTTTTTCTTAGAAGGACCTTCTAATTTTAATTTCATTAATTCATTTTTCCGTTTTCTTCTCATCTTCAATTCCATCGCTATATTTTCGTAATCTTTCAACTCAGTTACTTCTTCTAATGGTAATTTTTTTGTATCTTTACTCAGTTCTTTCTTCTTTTTTGTTGCAGATTTACTATTTTGTTTTTCACTGTTATCTCTTGTAACTTTTCTTTTCTTTACACTAACTGTTTTTACTTCTACACTTTCACTTGTATTAGTTTCACTTTCATCTCTTTTTGTTTTCTTTACAGTCTTTTTAGATTTACCCATATTGATCGACTTTTTTCCACCAACTTTATCTTTTGCTTTCTCCAACTCTTCCATTTCTTCAGCAATTAATTCATCAGGACTCTTTCCAATTCTATCAATAGCACTTTTTACTCTTTTACTAACTTTACCATCAATAGCAGTTGCATCTAATTTAAATTGTGTCTTAAAATAATTTTTAATAGAAGTTTGAGATCTGTTTTCTTCCAATTTTTTTATCACTGGATTCAATATATCCTCGGTTTTTTTCATTGTCCATCCAAATTTTTCTTTGGCAAAAACTGTAAGAGCTGTTATATCAGGTTTACCCCAAGTAAACGGAGTACGATTAGTTTCAATTTTTGGGTCTAAATAAGCCTCGACAACTTGGTGATTGGGAAAATGTTCTCCGAAAGTTACATTTTTTAATTTATTCTTTAAACCAGATCTACCGGAACCTCCCATTTTCCCCTTTAAATACCAAGATTTAAACTCCTTTAAACCGGATAAAAAATTTTGATTGGAAAGTGTAAATTCTTGTGAATCTTTTGGTGGGAAGATTGATATTATTTCTAAAGCAGTAACAGGGCCTACTCCTTGAAGCCCTATTGTGTAATCACTTCCAACTAAAAGCGCTAGTAAAATCATTTGTTTTCGATTTAGTTTGAAATGGTGTTCAATATTTTCTGATTTGAACTCCATGACGTATTTGCTTTGATTAAAAAAATTTTTGTAGACTGTTTTGCCTCCAAACAACCAAATATCACTGTCATCGGTTATAGTTCCGTTTGTCAGCTCAATTTCATCTAGAAATGCACATTGTGCCTCAGCCTCCATTGGGGCTACAATATATGGCACTCCAAATAATTCTAGCAATTCCTAAAAACCAAAAAAGAATATGCTATGAGAATCTAGTATCTTTAAGGTATATGAATAAGAATAAATATTATTCTTATACAGGGTGTCTCACGACGAATTAAAAATATCTGCATATGGCAAAATACTCATAATAAAATCATGAAAGTTTCTACGTTTGGGTCTTCGGATGCGATCTTTTTATTCAAAATATTTTCAAAGATGGCAGACTTCCGGTTCTACCGGAAGTCGACTGCAACTTTGTTATTTTGAATGGAACACCCTGTATATTAATACATTTTTGAAATCTACGTAAAATTT